>JAHDVE020009952.1:0-139446 GCA_022606495.2 Halesus radiatus | reverse complement strand
AATTGCATTACGTAGTTCACATTCACTCCGCTAGTTACGTAAATAAAAATGTTTGTGTATTAAAACTGTCGCAATGGCAAATACAAAGTGCAAAGTAGTTCTTGATTTTTTCACATGCGATATCTCTCAACTTTAAATGAAAACTTACGTAAACATTATTGTGTTGTTTTACAATGTTTGAGGAATATTTTCAAGATCGCCGCTCGAGCAAACTAAGTCCATTCGGGGAACTCCATGGATTCCAAGAAAATTTCTACGTATGTGATACGTATAAAAAATTCGATCAAATTCGAATCCTTTGAAACACAAATTAACTCAGAGGATTCACAAATGCGGTTCACGCGGTAATCGCCCCACTGTAGAGCGAGGTGTAGGAAAACGCGAGTCAAAATCGAATGATTTAAAAAATAACACTGCTGAGGAAAATAGAGTATTAATATATACGAGTAGATTTGTTGGTTTTCGGTCTTGTTCTCGAAATAAATAAACATTATTATATAGGATGAAGTTCAATGAAAATAATCAATGCTATCAATAGCAATAGTAAGAAAAACACATAACAAAATAAAAATAAACATAATTGTCAAGATGCTCCCTTTGATTGTGGCAAGTGAATCTGAAAAAATATTCAATGTTTGATTTATTTATGTTAATATTATTAAATGAATGAAATCACGGTAAATTAGAGAATTTACAGTTGCATTTGTTATGTGGAATAGTGCTATATCGCGGGTATGTTGAAATTAATTAAGGACCGAAGTTAATATTCCGATAATCTTAAAACTCGTTCCATTAGACGTATTTTTACAATAGAACGGTGGTTTGATTAATAATAAGACATTTGGGACACATCAAATTCTCTTTCGGTTGATATTGATTTAGTAATTTTTACCATCTTTGGCAGTTAATTTGGTAAGGATTCTTCTTTCAGACAAACTCTGCGGTAGAGCAAATCAGTTTCTTGATTCAGAACTCAGAGGTATGGAGAATTGTAGTGTCCCTGCATGGATAATCAAATTCATTTATTCAATTTTGGAATAACTCATTGAAGCTTATAAACCTCATTATAACATACTTTTAATTTTAATAATATTAACAACTCTCAAAATGAAACATGTAACCTAATAGTAAAGGAAAAGATAACTGTAGCAGCTGGGACTCGAACCAGTTACCGTTATCTTTTTCTTTTTAGCGTCTTTTTGGATACAAGTTTCAATTTTAGAGTTGTTAATATTATCATCAATGAATAAAAACAAAAAAAAAATTATTTTATTTATTTTGATATGGTTTTTTTCCTACAGAAAAAAAAACAATAAATACGATGTGAGCGTGTTTCATCATCCAAAAGTCTTTCCATTCGGACAATAAATTTCAAATTAAAAAAAAAACATTTTTTTCTACATAAGAAGACTTGAAGAAATTTTAGTATTAGAGTTAAAGGGTGTTTAAATAATAACAATCAAACTCCTGCGTTCCTCGAATGAGTTTATGGTTTTTGCAATTATTCGTTTAAGTTATAATAATAATTCTGAATTTACCAATCATATTTTGGAGAACCAATCATTCTTTTAATATTTATTCTTAAATTTAATTATGAAAACAAAAACATTAGCCTCCCATCTCACTAGCACAATCCTGTGTTGAGATGAGCCGCTTTACAATTTAATAATAATCAGTAAATTTCAACAAGCAAATAATAATACATGAATAATAATTAGTAAATGTTAAGAAGTAGATAATAGTAAATAAATAATAAAGATCAGATAATAATAACTAAATAATAATAGTAAGTAAATAATGATCAGTAAATAGTAATAAGCATATAATAATACACATTAAATATTAAGTAAATAGTAATAAGTACATAATAATAAAAACAGGTAAATAATAATATACATAAAGGTTTAAAAAATTTACATACAAATACAATCGGTTTACAATTCGACAAATATGAAATTTTAGAAATCTGGGAAAGTGTTAATAGTCAATTAAATATTTTTTTTTAAGTAGCAATTTTTGAATTTATTTTCATATTAGCATTAATAATTTTAAAAAAAATTCATTTCTGTTAAAAATTTGTTATTAAATGTTTTATAATATTTTTTTATTAACATTTTTGATTAATTACTTACTTAAATAATTATTTTTCTTTATGTTTATAATTTGCCTGTTCTTACATTATTGTGTTCTAGGTTTATCATTTGTCTATACTTGACATGTTTTTTTTGTATTCTTTATATTCCTGATGAGGAAAGCAACGATTTCGAAGAATGCTGATATGTATATATTAATAAAGTGGCGATTAAAAAGTAATTTTTAATTAATTTATTCTAATACAAAAAAATATTATTTTATTTCGTTCAATGAAATGGCAATATTCAATTTGGGAGGCGGGTATGGGTACCACCACCTCCGTAACCATTCATTGGGTAACTTACACCTTTGCCATAGGTCCACTCCCTAGTGGCTTACTACGTTTGGTGACTTAGCAGGGGTATCCTGGTTCATGGGGTGAGATGTTTCCAGGTCTGGCCACGGATGGGTCCGCCCACCAGCTGTACGGTTGGCCGGATCGGGAGAGGCCTCTCCAGCTGGACTTTCTCGATGGGATGGATTAATACGTTCGTCACTCCTAGACACACTGATCCCCAGATTCCTACCCACCCCTTATACCTTTTTCCCTCCTAAAACTTCCACTCTTTCTTTTCCTTAAAAATACCCTCCACGCAGCGTCTCCAAAGACATAGGCCTTGGCTTGTTAAAAAAGCGGTGTAAGAGAGACAGAGCGCTATACTTGCTGTATTTTCAATGGCTCTCTTGGGCTAGAACTAAAAGAAACTAAGTCAAAACCACCCGGACTTTCATTTAAATCGACGTAGAAGAGGTTTTTTTTGCACAGAGTGTCCCTAAAAGTGTCTGTAAATTTCCCTGGTGAAAGACCACCATTCAGAATCGAAACTTTAATGAAACGTCCTCTCTCACATTTCACACATTAGCCTAACAATATTCCCCAAATTGGGATGCCACAGTTCCACTGTCTCTGCGAAGTAAGAACTCTTGTGCAGTATCAAATAAAAATAATAAATCACATCGTTGGCTGGCTGCTAATTGCAGCTACTTCAGCGGCTGTCACCATGAATTATGTTTGCACAGTCCGAATAATGTTTCATACCTATATATGCTTTTTAAAGCACCTATATGTAGACAGGTACACAGAAGTATACGTGTGGGTGTAACTCACGTTGCAGTCAAACCAAACAATGGTGGCCTCACGATTGTTTGTTTTATGAATGTATGTAATTTAATATTTTATCCACAGAGTTTACCGAGAAAATAAAAAAATAAACAAGCCACATTAGGCGGTGGTTTTCATCCGCTGATGGGGGCTTTATTTTGGTTACTTTACATAATTCATGAGTTGTTTTGAATGCGGAAAGCCGAAGATATTGCGAATTGTAGGAAACTGAAAATTTATCAGTATCGTTCGTTGAATTTCACGTTATTTTTGGAAAATTTCGCTTTATTTTTGTGATTTTTTTTTAATATTTTTGGAGAAATTCACGTTATTTTCGGGAAAAATTGTATTTTTTTTCATTAAAAGTGCTGGAATAATTATAATTGCAATGAAAGTAGTTTTTTTGCCCTTTCTAAAATTTTGGAAAAAGGGTTTTTAAATTATTATTTAAAAAAAATTTTTTTTGAGAAAACAGAACAAAAATACTGTAGGCGGCGTTTTCGATATCAAGTTAACTGCGTTACATTTTACAGCTATTCAAGGTAGGTGAAATATTTAGACGATTTAATATTATTTTCTGTTTTTAAAATACCAGATAATATTACGAAAATTCAGGTTATTCATTCGAAATTAGCGTGAAAATGGCAAAATTCGCGGAATAATTTGTTTTATCGCAAACGTTAAATTTTAGGTCTCTGCCGGTTAGTACAATATATATTTTTTAATAATTTGTGCACTAAATATTTAACAGTGACTATTTTATTATCATTTTAAGCTGATTATTATGACTAACTGAATACATGAACTTTCCTTAACAAATTTATGGAGAACAAAATTGATTAGAAATTTATCTATAATTTCTTCTTGTGGTTCATTTTACTTAGAGTAAGCACAGATTTTCAGTCAATTTGAACTTCGCGCCCCTGCTATACTGGTAGACACTCTATGTAGGTTTAAGAAGAGAGTTGGAATAAATAATAGATTCAAATAAAATTTCTTTCTCAGTCACAACATTCCCCAAGTAGGACTCCTTGTACCAAATAATGGTAATACGATAAAGAAGTCTGTAATTTAAATCCATAAGAAGCTGTCTCCCAACAGATTCTGCTAAGCTTCTGTTAAATGCTCTTGTAGTTTCTAGATTAGACTACTGCAATAGTTTGTATGCTGGTCTGCCTAATGTACATTTGAACAGACTGCAAGAGGTATTAAACACAGCAGCTCATATAGTATGCGGTGGAACCAAATACTATCACATCACTCCTCTTCTACGTGACTGACTACACTGGCTTCGAGTTTACAGAAAAAGTTCAGTTTAATATTTGTCTTATGGTGCATAAGGTCTTACTGAACAGACTGGCACCGTCAAACTTGACTGATCTCTGCGTGAGGGACAATCTTACTCAGAGGAAACTCACGCTCAATTCGGCCAAGTCTGATGCGTCGAACAGACTGGTTGAACCCTTTCGTACGAATGCTGGACAATTTGGAGACGGTTCATATTCTTGGAATAACCTTCCATTTGGTCTTAGGTCAGAAAGCAAATATAAATTCTTTTTTAAAAAATCTCTTCGACGTGATTTTAATCACTAAACAGCGTTATAGAAACGTTAAACACTTATTATATCACTTCAATAAAAGAAACCTTTTTAATTTCCATTTATGGATATTACATATATGAGGAACGAAAGCGCACACCTGATTCGGAGTATCGGGACCTAAAGCCAAGAATGAACCTCCGCATAACTTAAGAGTGATCAAAGACTCGACAGAATTCAGAACTAAACTTAAAACTCATATTTTTAAACAATCATATCCATAAATGGAAGAAATGCACACATAAAATCCTTAGAATGGCTAGCTGGTTTGTACTTACCTAAAGTCAGAATAAGTAAAAAATTTCATGCACTTGTGCTAAAATGCGTCCACAGCCTGCAACCCTGTATAATAACTAAAATAAACTAATAACTAAATGTGTAATTTATTTTAATATGCATTAAATAGTACTAAAGCTTTTAAGGTAATTTTATAAATATTCTCCATTCCAAAAAATTATAAATATTTCAAATAAAAATCAACTCTTCTCGTGCTGCCAATCATCTAATAAATGTAATATCAATAGAAAAGGAGCACTAATTAACAAATATAAATATCGTATCTTCTCTAAGGCTATATTTACTAATAAAACTGTGTTCATGTGAAGCGACCTACCAGGTAAGTATGTTTTTTTGTATCTGTCTGTACATAATTAGATGGAGAATATGAAGTAATATTTGTACAGCGCCCTTGAGGTGATTTTTCACAAAAACAGAGTAATACAATTCATCAAATTATTATTATTATTATTATACTAAACCGTTAAAATTTATACTTGCATAAAACAAACAAGCTTTTAGTAAATTATCAATTCTAGCGTGCTTTATTTGTATAATTCGTTTACCGGGGCCCATGGGGGTAGTCTACTATCATTGTCCGTACTCTAATTACATAAAGCTTTAGGGTGTGGAGCGGGCCTTGACAAGCAGACGTGAACGGGAATATATACTACCTTTTAAGTATACGTGACGTGTATACTATGAACGTAGATCACATTGGTGTACAAGATACTGAAATCTGACGCTTATAACATGACCTAATAATGGAACAATAGAGGGTTTGGTACAGTAGGTCAGGGCTATGGGGTCGAATATTAATCATATAAATACGTCGTAATGATGTTTGTATTTTATTCCTGCGGTGTTTTATGTCAATTTGACTAGTAGCTCTGGATTTATTTTGAGTTTTTCAGTTTTGGAGGTATTAATTTTTTTTTAATTGCTTGTTGAAAATAATGTCAATGAAAACGTGAAACAGAAGAAGATACTATACGGTCTCAGTCGCGACCACTGATGTCATAATGAATAAACTTGCTTCAACGTACCATTTCAAAGGTCACGCAACCTTTTGGCACCCATTTTGGCACCAAGCTAGTTCACTGCCGTCCACGTTTGTTTCACGTTATTTAAATATAGTTCCTGTAGTTTCATCTATTGCTTGTTTATAGTAACTAACCTATATTCCTAAATATTTTAACTGACCGATATAAAAATATATATTCTCGCTACAGATCTGTAAAAGAATGGGTCATTTAATGCTGGTTTAGTATTTTTTCCATGCGTATTCGACGATCAAACTCCGCCATATCTTGGAATTGTTCGCCAAGGAGCGTACTTAACTTGGATTTGGACATGGATATCATTTATGTACAGAGTTAATAAAAAAAATGTTGACTCTAACGTAATCGCGAAAATGAAATGATCTAATAATACTTAACTTTGATTTTATTTTTATGGTGAAGTTTTGAAATGAAACTTATGAAAAATATTGTGATATTAATACAGGATACAGTACTTCTAATATGACTAATTTTGGGCGCTAAAAAGGCGTCATTCGCGCTGAATGACGCGTCATTCACGCTGAATGAAGCGAAAGAATTTATTGTAGGATTTTCATATCAGAATTGTGCCCGTACGTTATACCAAGGGAGCAAAGAGGAGATAAATCGATAGACGTGTATTGTGGGCATGTCTGTGTTCTTGAATTAAGCTCACTTTTTCCTTATTCTAGCGAAATTGATCAAAAATTGTCAAAATTCCTTTTTTTTCATTGGACAGATTATCATTCGAGAGTAGGCTGCATTAAGGAAAATAAAGCATAGAATTTCCCTTTTCTGGAGAAATGTTTGATTTTAAATTTAATTCCTTACACTTTTAAAATATGGCCGCAAAACCTCGCGTCTCTGCGACGAAGTGCAAACATCTTCCTAAAATTATAATTAAACATATTTCATTATTTTAATAATTTATTATTTGTCAATATTCCAATACCATAAATAAGGAGCAGGCTGCAATAAAATAAAGTCAAATTTCGCTTTCTCGGAGAATCGTTGTTTTAATTACTTTAACCTTTAAAAGTTGGCACCAAACCCCCCATATTATTACCGACCAAGGTACAAACATCATAAAAAGATGGAAAAATGACAAACGTAAGCAGATCTATACGAGTATATTTTTTATATGAATACCGCACAAGAGTCCCAACTGCTCCCAACCGTCTGGAACCAGTGAGACTATGGCATCCCCAATTGGGAAATGTTGTGAAGCTGAAGGTATTGGGGAGGGGAGGGAGAAGTAATATAATATAATTAATTAAATAAAACGAATGCTTTGTTTTCAACCACTAATTTATTCAACATTTATAACAAGCTTCGCTAGGGAAAAATATTAAACTAAAAGAAACATGAAAACGGAAATAACGACGGAAAATAAAAAGATTTCAATCGCATCTGGGAGTCGAACTCAGGACCTCTGTCTATCCGGGGCAACCACTTAACCAACTTAGTTAATGAGACCAGTTCAAATTATGTCATCTTCATCGATATCATATCTCAAATTCAAGATTTGTCAATATTATTCTCCATTTTTAATCCCATATGTATATCGGCAGCTATCTTCATAATGATAACAAAATTCCTAAGGAACACAATTGCACAACTAGACAGTGTCTCGGATTAATATACAATTTATTTATTTCATGAGACATCTATTGACTTTTTATAAAAGTCTAAAGAGTATATTAAATTTTTAATTATTAATTAATTTTATTGGGATTTAAAAACCTCATTTTAATATTTGATCATTGTAGAAAATAATATCAACATAACCTATATGAAACATGAAAACGGAAAAAAACGACAGAAAATAAAAAGATTTCAGTCGCATCTGGGACTCGATCCCTAATTTAGGTTATGTTAATATTATTTTCAATACTGATTAAATATTAAAATGAGGTTTTTAAATGTCAATAAAAATAATTAGTAATTAAAAATTTAAAAAAATAATAATTTAACAAAAATACATAAAGTGAGAATAGGTGAGACAATACAAAATAGAATAAGAGGGAGATATAACATAAAATGAAACCCTGGAAGAGTGAGACAGAAATATACTTAAAAGCGAAAGTTAGAGGAGTGAGGAAAATAGAGGAAGTGGGAAATATATCTAATATGGGACAAGTTACATTGATAAGATATAGATTAATTTGGTTTTAACTTAAAAATAATATTTTTTTGATATATTTGTGAAATTCTCCTAATTGTAGCCTACTCCTCAATTTCACTGACCTGTATAAGGCATAGGAGTCGAAAGGTTTATGTAATATTGCCACATTAGTTTTCTGTGAAATGGTTTTTTGTTAATGTATATTTCTTAATTTTTTCCACATTACATAATTTTTATATTAAACTGATTGTCAACCCGTCTCGTTAATCAGCTTGTTAACGGGTTCTTAAAACAGTCCATATTTTTAATTTATGATAGGTCTATATATTAGTGAGTATGTTTTACATGATTATAAGTTTTATTTTTAGGAAAAAAAAAGAAAGCTATATTTAAAAAAAAAATGAAAAGGGATACCTACATTAGATAGGGAGAAAATCAAAGAAAAAATGATTAGAAAATTAAATTTTATAAAAAAATTAAACGCATAACTCTTGAAAATGCTCTTCTAAAATTAGTATGTTATAAATTTTTGGGGCATAGTTTTCTAAGGTTCTTTGACTGTATTTATTTAATAATTTTAATAATAATGCTTTATTCGAGAAGGCATACAGGAGTAGTGCACTTCAATACGTTCAATACGTTATAATAATAGCACATACAACGAAATAACAATACCTAGAAACTAATAATTATAAAATAAAATAATATAAAAAATATTAATTATTACAAAATGAAAAATGTTTATGGTGGATATTTCCCGGTTTCCCGTCTCCAAAGAGCCATCAGGGAGACTCTATCCATGGAGCCATGGCAGTAATGATGATATTCTCGGATTGGCGTACTCTGCACCATAGGCTTCCCATGCTGTGGCCGAGAAGTGCACTCGTCCCTCAAGGAACATTTTCGTAACGTATCTCGGTCGACGGAATAGTTACCGATATGGATTATTGTAGGTGATTTTTAGCTATCTATTTAAGTATCTGGGAATTAGGAGTTCATCGTTTGAAGTTAGTCTTGTGTTATGTTCATGTACCACTTTTTTTTTATATTCAGATTGAGGGATGGATTACATTTCTCGGGATAATCTGTTATATTTACACGTGGAAAAGAACTGAGATGGGTCGAAGATATTAAAGGAATGTCAGATGACGGGACATTAAAAATTATGATCAAGTGGGAATTCCAGTGGAAGTGACCCAGAGACAAACAGAGGTACTATACTCCAGTAAATAAAAGAAAATAGGTAGATGTAGGGGTTCGGCTAGCTGTACGGATAGTTGTAGAGGTAGGGGTAGGGGTAGGGGCAGTTATAGGGGTAGCTGTAAGATAAGTTGTAGGGGTAGCTGTAAGATAAGTTGTAGGGGTAGGGATAGAAATGGGGGTAGCTATAGAGGTAGCTGTAGGAGTTGAAAGGTTTTATGCAAAAATCAATTTTCTGTATTACGGGATATCTTTGTAAATTTTTACGTGATTATCGAGCAAGATTCCCAACTGCCCCCAACCGTATGGAGCCAGTGAGAATATTGCATGTTATAAGGCTGAAGGTAGTGGGGATGGGAAGGAGATGGGGTAGATGGAAGTGGGAATGTGCTTGACGACTATTCAGGTCTGTCCACCAAAGACGGCTAAAGCCATTTCAAACTGTATCATCTGTGCGATTCTGAGAGTATTGTCCGCTCTGGAACGTGCTGCGAATATACTTTAAAATATTATACCAAATTAATTAATTGTAGAACAACAAAAATAATTAAATAATATTTCCTTGTGCACGCCGGCGATTTGAACCCGCGACCCCCGGTTTGTAGTTGAGAGCCTTACCCCATGCCCACGGAGGCTGTCAAACAAATCACACTTCTATCTATTTATTTATTCGTTCCTAGTATGTAGGTATTCACATGAAAACATTTATTTGAGTGTTAGAACACCGATTAGTCGCTCACAATTTCGCTAAATAATACGGTTTTTCAAAGGTGCTTAATTTTTTTTTCGAAGTATATGGTACGAGATTCATTAAATCACACATTTCTTTATATTTTCATAATTTTTATTTTTATTTTATTTCTTTAAAACTAATCATTTGTCAATTTGACTAATACCGCTATCAACTTTCATAAAATACTTTTTTTTTTATGTCCAAAGGTTTCAAACGTTATTTTATGTTATTCATTCAACAACTTTTCATAAAGGAAAAGAAAAAAATTTCTTCAATAAAAGTAAAATCACTTTGTGTCGTCAATATTAATAAGAAATATTTTGTTTATACCACTTTTTAATATATAAATATCAACATGTTTCTGAAGCGAAGCTTCTCTCATCAGGATACACAGTGTACAGACAAATAATAAACATTGAAAATAATAATATAAGAATGGACAAATTAAAGTTCAGTTATTATTTTGACCTTTATGTACTTTGGCGACATACTTTATTAGTACACAACCGGATTACAATCTTTGGAGCAGTCCTTGTTCTACCGATATTTTAATGAAAGATACTCTGAGGAATTAGCGTGATTGATCTTTTCGGAACTGGTACACATTCGGGAAACACGTCGAACGCGCACCCAACATTTTTGTACACGGTTGACATTTGAAGAGTCGTGGCGAACTCAGTTGCAGAACTTAGATGCGAAAAACAAACACCTGGTTGTAAACCCTACTATTAAATTGAAAGGGTTCTCTCTCCCTCGAAAGACGTGGACCTCATTAAACCGCATCCAGTGCAGTCACAGCCGTTGTGCGTATATGATACATAAATGGGGACTAATGGATTCCGAACTTTGTGAATGTGGATATATTCAAATAACAGAACACATCATAGAGGAATTTCTCTTTTATCAGTTTCCTTATGGCACATCTGTGCTGAACCAAGTGACTCCCGATGCCCTCTCCTGGCTGAATAACCTCAGCATCCCACTATGCCTTCCACCAACATCCCACCACCATACGAAGAAGATGAAGATTTGTCACATTAGAACGGTTTATTTCTGTAACTCGTTTATGAGTTCAGCAGCTCGGCTGTGTTTTCTCCCTCCTACAACATGGGTCTCTTCTAGATCCATGCTTAATTCTTTCTCTCCTCTAAACGGCAGCACACCTCCACACAGAATCCTCAAATATGACATAGACCCGATGCAAATTATTTTCTTCAGTGTGGAGTTAATGTATTAACTTTTATAAATTAAAACTTATTATTAAAAAATAATAAGTTTTAATTTATATGGGTTTAGATTTGTTCTCGGCATTATCTGTTCAGTGTAAAGGAGTACGTACTTGGTTTCGGACCGGCGCATATGCCGTACGCCGAACGGCCGAGCGGACGTATTCTTTGCGCTGCAATTGTGTTGGTGGTATCGTAAAACGAGTTTGGACGCCCGTCACTGCGATGATGCATTTTTGCGTTATTGCAATGGTAGCGCGTTGGGGAAGTGGACAAAAGACTGACTTGAATTTTAGGTGGTAATTTTTTATTTCTTTTTTATTTATTAATTAATTTTTTTATACATGCATTCACACAAACAAGGTACAATGATAATAAATAGATATATTTTTCAACATTAAATTATAAATACATCTGAACAACCTACGTTTAATGTATATAAAACAAAAAAATCCCACATAGGCAAGGCCATTGCGTGGGTATACCTGGTATCAGTTAGTGGCAGTATATTAATATATTTGTATTAATACATGGATGTTGAAGGTAAGTTAAATAAAAGATTTTAACTTGAATCAGAAAAACAATTTAAGTAAGAAATGCATAAAACACCCATTTAACTCGTCCGCTGCTGGCTTTGTAGTTTGTTCAAAAGATTGACGAAGGCAACCTTTTTTGCTGTTTTTTCTTATGCTCTTTCTACAAATTACATGAAACTACGTTCATATAGCTAGTATGTGGATAAAATACCTTTTGTTATTAGTGTCAACTTGATATTTAAATATTTACATCCTTAGCTAATACCAAATTGTTATATAAGATCTAAAATCTTCATGCAAGCGAGTATGCTGTTCACGAATATTTTGTATCTGTTATTTTAAAATTACATTATGTTAGGTTATTTTTTTTTTTTGGCTTTCACCGATTAAGGGCGATCTTGGCCATGTATAATTAATTAGATTTTAATAGTACAGATTGTTCTTAAAATTAGTTACTTTTAAACGAGATATATGGGCAAATAAAATTAACGCAGATAAGTTAAATAAGTTAAACAGTGTAAATTTATGTTTTTTTAATCCCCAATGACTTAAATGTTAATGTCATTTTACAAAAAAAAAATCACACTCTTCCATCCAGAACTTTTTTCCAATTGAGATAATAATCACTTGTCCCATTTGTTCCGACTCTTAAATTAATACTTCGAAGCTCCATAGGGCATGATGTAAAATAAGACTGAAAGATGAAAACTGAAGCGTTAGGGGTAAACAGAGAGTAGTACGCGCTCACATATGGCGCTAATTTAAATTAAATAAAAGCATTTCAGCATTTAAGGCTTTTAAATAACAAATTAAATTTTTTATTGGCGGGTGTATACGCGGAATTTGAAATTGAAAAATTATTATTGTTGATTAAGGTCAAATTTTTCAAGAAACTTATAAATATGCAATTTGTTATTGTAACACTAACACATATACGGTAAGTTTCTTACATTAACAATTTATTCCATTTCAAATTTCATATGTACACCCGCCAATAAACAATTCATCTCAACATTTAGAAGCATCGCTTGCAAAAAGTGTTTTTTTGTTTTTTTTTTTAATAATATTTAAATTAGCGCCATCTGTGAGCGCGTATCACGTTTCGTTTACTCTTAACCGTGAATTTTTTTTATCAAAACATTCTATAAAGCGACTAAGGTAATTACGATACAAAAATAATCAAAATATTTTAAACATCTAATACTCTCTAACGGCATCATCGTGTTCTGGCATCATGAAATTATTATGTATAGGTTAATGTAACTATTTTAAACTCTGTCTAACATGAGCCATGTAGCTTTGATGTATTTAAAAAAAACTAATTTATAACGATATTGATAAATTTGACCAAAGACGCCACACTATGTTTTCCCTCTGTTAATTGAAAAATATTTGAGAAAAACAATGTTAAACCCTGTCGTAGCGGGGTAGTAAAATTGGTTAAATCATTTGGCAAAACGTCGAAAGCAGATTGCATCGTCTGCAAAAGCCGTAATAAAATAAAAGAGCATGATGATTCGCAATTGCATGTAATTTGATGTACGTTGCCATGCTGGTTTGGGTCGCTGATAGTGTGCGTGCTGCACTAGTGTACGCACGCGGACGGTACCTGCGCGTGTATTGGTGGACAGGTGAATTCTACTGCAGCGGTGTGTGTGTGTATGCAGCGTCCGATTTTATTGCGCGTGTGGTGGTGCGATCATGTTCTAATGTCAGATGCATTTGAGGTTTGCCATTCAATTCGGTTACAAAAAAAACAATGGTAGTTTATCTAAATATATAGTCATTTTTAAAACGAATTTAAATCCTGTGTAGTTGATCTTGTTAGGAGTTAACACCAAAATCAGTGGCAAAATATTTTCACGCAATATAAAACGACAAAGCTCTGTCAAAAAACTGTCAAGTGATGAGCTCTGATGTTTTGAAATTTGCACCCATATTCCATTCCGTAACACTTCTTAGTTGTATTGCTCTGATAATTGTATCTTGATTTTAATAAAAATATTATAATATTACACCACAAAACTTGTCTAATGGATGTGAATTTTGCCCCAAACTGTCCAGTTATCTAACTATAGACTTCCCAAAATCTTTTCATCAAATAGGATTACTATTTCAAAGCCTCTTCGATAGGGTTTTTTTATCTTGAATAGTTTGTGGAATATAATACCGCGTTGCGCTTCCTTCTCCTTTAGCCAACGTTTCTAATAGAATTACAATGTCAGATGTGTAGGTTGTGGAGTAGTGTGTATTTATATTTCTAGAAGTGATACTGTGGTGCACGTGTTAATTCTCTTAAGGCCGATATATCAATAGTATAATAATTATTATGATTACTATAATATATGGGGTTTTTGTGGATTTCAGTTGTTTCCGCAATTAGACGCGCTCAATGGAATTTAGGTCTTCCCAGTATTTCAGGAACAAATCTGAAGTAATTGCTGGTCTCAATTAAGTGCTCGGCAATTACCGATTTGTCCGGATGATCGAGTTTGCATACTCGAACCTGAAATCATATGTCTTTGCTAGTCGGCTGTTATTTTTAATTCTTGATAAATATCTTGACTAGAGGAGCACTCCCAGTTTTATGAAATCACTTAATAATCCCCATTGATCAATGATTTACTTCCCTGAAGGATAATATTCAAATAATATATTTTTTAATGTAATCATTAATAATATCAGATATTTTTTTTTTTTTACATCTATTCATATTTTTCATCGTTAGTATCACTATAAAACCGCACCGCGCACGTTTGTTTTTTGTTTCAGTAAATTTAGTTTCAAGGTGGTAAGTTGGGAAATTGTTCGAATCCATCTGAGAGCGACCTATCATTACATCGTTCTATGGAAACCTACAGTGTGTGCGTTCACGTGGCAATTGCAACTCTAGGAGGTACTTGATCTATGGCAGGCTCTTAGGGCTCAATCTTGTGCAATTACTTTTATTACCAAAATAATAAAAAGTGATTATTAAAAAAAAAATGGGAATATTTTTTATCTAATGGAACATTTTGCATGGTTTTTATAAAGCGGTATATCATAATTATAGGCGTTTGACTAAATAAGAACATACAAACAAAACAAGCATTAAAGAAATATCGCCTCGCGTTAAAGAAAAATAATTAAAAATCAGCAGGGAATTTTTGTTTATTTAGGTGTTATTATTGAGTGTTTTTTCAAGTGGGAAATGCAATATGTTTATGTACGACTAAGAGCAATTGTTAGTAGATAATATAATTTAGAATTCATTGTTTCAATCATGTTCACCTCCAATAATTTATTTATTATTAGCTGATTCTTTTATACGGTATGGGAATACATCTTGGAGACTTTCCTGTAAAACAAATATCAATCATGTATAATCAGTGCAAAATTCATTGGTTAAATTGTTGGTTCATAAAAGTTAATACGAACGAAGGCATAATAATCCATACTTTTATCATAGTCTCAAAATTCTTGCAATAAGTACATTATCGGGAAAAGTTATTTAGTATTCAAAGATTTATTTTTGTTATTCGTATTTTATTTTTCATAGATAGAAGTGGAAAAAGTTTGTACTAGATTGTTTTGAAATATTTATGTTTTAAAAATTAAATATTGTTACTTGTATTTGATTTTATATAGATATATAAGTTTCTTAACTGTAAACATATAATAAAAAGATTTGAAAAAAGCACCCGTTAGTCAAAATATTAAAGAGCAAAATAAATTTTTTGATCACCATTATTTATTATATAATTATTAACATGTTTCGGAAGCGAAGCTTCCCCTATCAGGATATACAGTATTATTATGAGAGAAGCTTCACTTTCGAAACTTGTTGACATTTATATATTTAACACATATATTGCAATAACAACAAAGAATATATTGCACACAAAGTGTTTCTCATTGATTCTATTAATATTGACACCACAACGTACTTTTACTTTTATTGAAGAAATTATTAAAAGGTAGTTTATCGTTACTTATGTCTTAATTTCTAAAATAACGTTAAAGTTAATAATTTTTTTTTTTAGAAACGTTCTTCGAAACTTTTTCCGTAAGTCACATTGTTTATCTCGTATTTCATACAAATAACGTATTTAGCAGATTATACTGAGAATAATGCTGGTAATTCCCCGGATAAATTGATAAATCAATTCAATATGAGAAGAATGTCTCAAGACAGGGAAAAAAAACAGTATTATAACATTAACACCAATTTTTTGCGCGTAATTTAATACAAAAAAAAAATACCAGCTTACAATGAAAGAAATGATAATTAAATAAAACCTTATGGATAAGATAATGACGTGAAAGATATAGCCGCACCTTCTTCATCTGATGCTCTTCCTATCGGAGTTTGGGCTTTCATTACCCTGATGACTATTCGGATGAACCAGGTCACGTGGGTTTCGAAGTCGTGAGGTGTATCGTCTTCCAAAAGTATTTCTTTCATCAATTTTCCTTGGTTAAGAAGAGTCTAAATGTTGTATTATCGCCCCTTTTAGCCGACTGTTGTACACTCAGTGTACATGACACACATTTAGAATATTCTTATTTTTTAGTTAATTCATTTATTTTTTGTAAGCGACCATTGTCGTTACAAGACTGTAAACATGTAGGTGCTGGATTAAGCCACTTTCTATGCTGGTACGGGGCCGACTATCCTTGAGGCAGGTTCAGGAATCCTTCAGGTGGGAGGCAGGAGAAGTGAAAGACTTTCTTACAAGATATGACTGGGTACGAGTCACGATTGCTCGTCCGAGTGTGACTCCTGCGGTGGTGGATATGTGCCTTGATGGGATCACGGCGTTGGAGGGCAGGAGGCGAAGGGCACTCGACTGCACTCGAACGGTGGGCGTTGGGGTTCGGCGGTTCCTGCCGAGTTTTCTCGCAGCGTCTCAGGCTGGGGATGCAAGTGGCCTGCTTGCTTTGTAGGAGACGGGAGTCTCGACTACGACCACTGGCCGGACGGTCTCTACTCACTCGTCTCTGTCCACTACTGACTTTGCTTCGGCCAAAGTCCCCCTTTTTAATCACATCCGAACTATTCTTCGGGTTCCTTCGTAAACTACGAACTGTGGCTCGGTGGCTTTTAATTAGTTCGCTGTTAATCCCCGTAACTGCCTTTTTCTGGCGACTGCGAAATTCCCGGGATTTAAAGCCGGGCGTTTGTAAATTACCCTCAGGTAAACAGACCTCGGGTACCGTATTATGGATTAGAATAAATCGGTGTTTCCCGCACTTATGGCTTGTATCAACATAATGTCGCAAAATTAGAATCCTAAGAATCATGATAATTACGATCAAACGATCACGTCGGTTACATTTTTCATAGTCTATACAAAACAGTTATAACATAAGACATTACAATAAATGGAAAATTGTAAAAAATATACATAGACAAGTATTAGAAATAACAAATAGTACAAGTAATTAAACATTTGTATTTTAACGATGTAAAAATTACTAAAGATGATAATCTCTATCAAACATGCAATAAGTGAAAGGTTAATAAGTAAAATATAAAAAGTTATGGGGGCAGATTTTATAACTATTTTGTGACATGGGTCGAGATATATTCTCAAAACTGTCAGTAAACGATATTGAAAATGTCAACGGTCAATGCAGCATCGTTGAGCAGTTGAGTGGCTCTGCTGGTTGGCGTGTTCTGGTAAATAGAATTTCTCGCTTTCGAAGCATAAAATAGTTTTATTTATTTTATTTATTTATAAAATACATGATATTTAATGGAGACATTTACATGGAGTAGATACATTAGATCACCATACTAGGCGGGTGCCTGTTTCATGATGACCAATGGAGTATAGTTACTTTGTATGAAGTCTAGTGTAAACATATGGATTTATTATATTAATTATATTAACATGCTGACAATTGGAAAAATTATAAAAGAAAGTAGAAGATACGATAAGAGTGGATACAGATGAATAGTTTACGTTTATTACTTGCATAAATAATTTTCATGATAGTACATATATTACGAGCATAAGTAAAATAGTGCTTAAAATGCATGATATTACAGCCGGCAGACTGTCGGATACTATTGACGACCACACATCATGGCACGGTGAGCAAAACCCTTTACCCTCTCGCTTAATAGTAATCATAGGAAGTTATCAACGCACCCATACGTTTATGTAAACTCATTTTTTTATCGATTTTTCAACAAACCATTTCTTTTCTGTTTTGTTCGATAAATACTTAAGAGTATATATTTTAACCAATATATAAATGCATTGCTGAGGAAAACCCAAAATATGAAGTCTGTGTTTAGTATATTTACAGAGTTATTTAAATAAATAGATACACATCAAATTTGTTAACATCACCAAAGAGGAAGCGATAGAAAAATAAAGCATTATTTTTTCCGATGCAAATTTGCTAATTTTATCTCATCTGTCAGGGGTATTTTGAAAATGTTCATTTGTGTCCGTATTTCAAAAACTTAAACGCTTGGAATAAAATGGAAAAAGATGAATAATAATTTTTTTTGGAAATAAATCATAACATATGACGTATTCTGGTCTTGTATTTTTTTAAACAGTTACTTTGAGATTTTAAATATTTATGCCTTTGAATGGAATAACGTAAGCTGAAAATATTAGCATTGTACGAATTTTCAGACAGAATAGGTCACCAATCGTGAGTTTTCAGTGAGACTAACTTTTCGACAGATTTTTTGCTACATATTTAAGATTATGTAAATATATTCTAACGATATATCAAACCGACATATATGACATGCACCAAGCCACGGACAAGTCTTTTGCAAAAGTGTTAGCAACTTCGATGACCCGTTACCCATCCTATCGTACCATCAATCACAAGGCCTAGATAGTGGACGTGATGGCCTAAAGCGTAAAGAAAGCGCCTGCTCACAGAACACGGAGTCATGGGTTGAATCCAAACTAAAATGACCTTCGTAACGCGGACCTTACACGGTCAATATTATTGAAGCTGGTATATTGAAAACACGTGTCAAAGATATTGGTCAATATTCTGTCAGTTGTGATCTTGTTTCAAGGATGGGCCTTGTTTTTTTTCTCAATATTGTGCAATATGACATTACTCTAATTGCGTTGGAATATATCCGTATTGTGCAATACATCGCTTATGGTACACGTTCACTAACATTGACAGGGCTTCAATCTTATTGTCAGAACCACAATAAAAACATAACTTTTTTTATTATTCCTCCAAAAGATGTAAAATAACTTTGTAGAGTAATATTTATTAAATCAAAAATAATAACTTTGTTTAGAACCACTGTATTTAATTTGTTTTTCAGGAGCAAAACTCCCCTCTTCAGGATGATCAATTTACCTACTAAATAAAAATTAGTAGGTAAATTGTTCATCCTGAAGAGGGAAGCTTGGCTCCCGAAACATGTAGATATTTACATATTAAATAGAGTGGTTTAAAACAATGTAATTATTATAATTTCTTCAGAAGATTGGTATTCATTTTGTGGCATCATTATCAATAAATTAATTTTTTTAAATATTTTGTATTCACCCCTTTATTAATATAAACAGATATCAAGATGATTCCAAAGCAATGGTTTCTTCATCAGGAATATATAGAATACAAATAGATAAATAAATAAAGTAATTATTACATATTTAAAAAATATAATTATTTTAATATTCGTCAATTTTATTGTCGTAAATATTATTGACATAATATACCCCTCACACGACCAATATATTGAAGCAAATCGATATTCCCTCAAAAATATTGATCGTGTAAGCCTGGCTTAACATAGGTATCTAATGGAATTTGATTTTGATTGTCAGGAGGTTGCAAATTTGATTCCTGTTGCATATGAATAATCTTAAATGATATTAAAAAAAAATGATCATCAATACATCAAAAATTATCACTTTGTGGGTGACCCAGTGGAAGTGATCTAGAGGCAAACAGAGAAACAAGTGAACTAACCGTGTGAAAGAGGATTCAAGCAGGGCAAGAAGAACTGAGGATTGGAGGCGAATGGTGAGGGACTGCATATGTGGAGAAGGCCTAATCCCATCCTGAGATGTAGCACCATGGCGATGATCACATTATCTTGTAAAGAACACCGCGTTATTATCAAAATTTCTATCGCTTAACAAAAGACAAATAAAAACACTTCTACAGGCGTTGACAGATAATGAATGGCACAACACCAGTAGAGAAGCCAGAAAATGATTTAAATTACAATAATTTTTTCAAAATAATTTTATTGACGAACTAACTAACTAACCATCACGCCGTTTCCCCGCAGATGTAGGCAGAAAGGATGGACTGCCAAACAACTTGATCTTGGCATACACTTTTTGCTTCATTCACATTCATACATCGTCTCATACATTTTCTTCTATTATTCCGACTTCTGACATGGCCCGACTCAAGTATTTGATTCGCTTGATCTTGCCATTCACTTGGGCGTCCTCGGCTTCTTCTTTTATTCACATTCGCGTCATATATACAAATCCATTTAAACTGTGTAAACAAACATAGAGTGAGCATATGTATGTGATAGGTGAGACTTGTATGTCTCACTAAGTGAATGCGCATAGAGATGTATTTTTGTTTGATTTTAAATACATTGGTGGTTCAAAATAACGTGTTTGTTTTATTTAATATGCTAATATATAATTTTGTACATCTCCTTAATTTTAATGATATACCGCCATAAAAATAGGTGAGGAACGAGGAGGAAGGGGGTGTTTACTCGTATTTTAATTTTTATAAAGTTACCATTAACGAATCTTATCTTTTTCGGTAGTTTATTAAAGGGTTTTACTCTTAGTCCCCATTTGTAATTCTGTTGACTGTGTAAAATTATTAACAGATATTTTGAGTAATATAAATAATGTAATATAAATATTACAGTATACTGCGTATCCTGAGAAGTTTTGCTTTCGAAACATGATGTTATATATTTATATATAAAACAGTAGTTTACACAAAATATTTCTTATTAAGTTTATTAATAATGACACCACAGAGTAATTTCATATTTATTGAAAAAAAACATATATTTTTGGTTTTCTGAATTGTGCGGTTTTAATATGTATTTGTAAAGTTGCGCGGTATAGGAACAAAAAATTTAATTTTCTGACTTTAAATTCTTTACATATGAATCCTAAGAGATTATAGAAGACCCAGAAACACCCAGAAACGTGACTAACCTTTCCAGTTGTCAAAAAAAACCACTGATCCAAAATGGCTGATAATGCTAACATATGTGTACCAACATAACAAAAAAAATCGATAATCGAATGTACACAGCCCGCGAAAATTCAAAATTCACCTTTTCTTGTGAACACACCTCGTATATAAATGATGTCTAAAGGATTATTTTAATTACTGGTTATTGTGCTGTGATGGATCGATTGTTTTATAAGTGCCACCCCATCTTATTAAACCATATTGATATAGTTTAAATTTATGTTTATACTCTGTGCCCCGATGGTGACAGTATGCGCATGGTTAAGTTCAATCAATAAATATCAATATTCTCGTTTGCCCTATGAATATTTTGTTTACACGCAAAATCATCTAATAAAAAACAATTTAAAGAAATATGTAATAAAATTACAACCTTCTTTTAACACGCAAGTAATCTCAGCAATCAAGGTCATTGCAAATATAATTATTGTTATTGTTTAGTTGTATGTATTAGCAGCTAGCAGGTAGCAGCTACTGGCTGCATGTTCGCCGCTATTAAAACTCGAAATACTTAGATTGTGATCTGGCATAGCGAGCTTTGAGGTAAAGGTCGACGTATTTGAATCGGATTTATAACTTGACCCCATTACATAATCACAACAAATTTATCTTAATTCTTTTGCAAAGAAAAGTGAAGATACTGGAATAATTAATTATTTCTGATTTAGAATATCTCTGTTTTGTGATTGTTGAAGGCGCCTTACAGTTGTTGTCCTTTCAAGGAATCGAGTGTATTTTACTTTATTTTTCAGCAGTGGCGTAACAATGAACTGCGGGGTACAATGTTGTTCCGATATAATTCAATTCCTATGTTTCAAGAGTTGTTATGAATCTTCTCCGTACTAATTGAAAAAATCACTAAGAGCATTTTTTTAGAGAACTTCTTCAGAGCGAAGACGCGAACGTTTTTTCTTCTTACCACTTCCATGCTAGATTTATCGTTACTCACAAGGCACATCTACTTTGCAGATGATTTTTTTTTTTTTAAATCAGAGCTTTTGCTGTTTTGAGGTTAATTACGAAACAAATATGTTTTAAAGTTGAAAAATGACAAAAGAATTTCGTACTGTATAATTCCCATCGTGTGACCTTTGCTACTGCCTATTTTCAAGTCGCCAGTACCTAGTTGCTATGTAGGACATCGCGCCATTTGCGTTGCATCGCTATTTGATGCAGTCGTGATGCATTTATGCAAATTCGCGCATTATTTATTGTCGAAATATAATATTATGCGGCGGCCAAACTAAAAGTGCAGCGCGCCGAGTGTGCACCAGAAGAGAATGGCTGATTCACAGACGCGAGCAAGAATTGTATGCAAGTCGTTATGTGCAGTGAACGGTTTCGATCACCGGTTGGTCGTGAAGTTTTATACTTTAAGGAAACTCTTTTCATAACATAACAATAAAAACATATCTGTGTAAATTTTGTGACACAAGAGTTCACCGTATGAACGGTTAGGTATTTATATAAAAACGGATTTCTTTCTTTAAGTTGTTTTTTTTTTTAAATATTAAAACATCAAAAAATGGCTAGTATTTAGTTTGGGTGTAGAAAATATCTGTCACAATAATAAATAAAAGCTACAATACTTTCGCAACTTAATAATAAAATAGATAAAAGTTGACGGTTGTTGTTGGTTGCGATCATTTAAGAGGTTTTATATCGTAACACAAAGATGGCTCATAGGAAAATCAGAGTTAGTTTAAAAAAGCACAAAGGTCCAAGTGCATATTTTTTACTCCAAATGATGTTCACAAATTAGTGGCACTTTCCGAAAGGAGATGATTCTATTTCAGATTTTAAGACAATATTATGTTTAAACTTTTTAAATATTTAACTCTTTGAGAGGAAGATGCAATTTTTTCATATGTCTGAAATTTGTATATCGAAATTACCATCTTTTCTTTGAAGTTAGATAATTAAAAATAAAAGAAAATCAACATCATGGATCAAAATTACAAACGAAAAATAAACGTTCAAAAAATAATTATGTCGATTTGCCTTGTTACTTTGAAATTAGTTAGGAACGAATTTGAAAGACATAGTGAGTATCTATATAGTGCCATGGAAATGGAAAGTTCTTGTTCCACCTTATTAATTGTCTACATTTTATTTTCAAGCAAAATGTACGTGCTTCACTGATATATACCTATTTAATTTCTGTATCGTTTCCACGTAAGTCTAGACAGGAGGGATGGAAAGATATGCTATGTCACACCTTCATGCGCCATCCTAATTTGCACATCGACTCAAATATTCTTAGAATTTTTTGTGCTTGAAGTTGGAAAGTGATTAAAAAACATTTAATTTGTGTTTACAAAGTTAAAAACGATCAACTTTTTTATGTGGATATTTAAAGCTCTTTCCCAAATACCTTAAAGACAGTCGTTAAAACTAAAATTTCGTTTTTTCTTTCCAAAAATGGGGCAGTTTGTGGTCTAAATCATTAGAAATTCAACATTAAAACGATTTAAAAAAGAAAAGAACTGAGACTTTTTGTGAACTGCTTTTCTTCCTTATCGAATATTATTTATTACATTTGATTATACGCCCATCTGGGCTTTTACATGGATTTTATAATATAATATAAAGAGCCATCGAAAATTCAAAGAACACGGATATTCTAAACCATAAAGCAATGAACAATATTTTTCAAACGTTTAACGGTGAGATAAAATAGAAAACCGAAACAATATTATAACACAAATCATTAACGTTGCATTATCCAAGCTACAATATTACATATTGAAGGATTCATCAAAGTGCTGGTATAGATAACACTTTACTGTATAAATTGAGTCAGAAAATCCATCAACAACACCTCCAAACCTGTTGCCCAGATCATGCATTCTATTGGTTAATGAATGAGACTGATAGTTAGTTGGGTAAGTGTTGCAGAAAAATGTTACAGTTTGTCTTGTATTCCTCGTCGGTACATTTAATTTAATAGTGGCGAGGATGGAAGGGCTGTCAATTAGGTTGTTAATAATTTTATATAGTACAACTAGGTCTGACATAACTTTCCTTTCAGACAGCGTAATCAGATGCAATTGATTCATCAAAATTACATAAGTAATATATTCAATTGTAATTTTGAGTTTAAAATTTATATTGATTAAAAAATTGTGCTGAATCTGTTCTATATAGTTAGAGTGTACTTTGTACAGGGGGGACCAAATAGGTGAATTATTTTCAACTTGACATATTATATACATATTACGGAGTCAATTCATTTCAAAAGTTGGTGTGGGGAGGTAGATATCAGATATAAAAAATATTTTTTTTTTAACACCACCGCAAGAATCAGGTAACACGAGAAAAAAAACATAAGTTCATATTTGCGACAGGATTTATTTTATTACATAAATAACTAAAAGGGCGGATAACACAATTATTGAAATAGTTTTTTTTTTTAAATACATTTATTCGCTTAATCGCTACACACCGAATTAACTCTGACGCAAGTTCCGGCACCGTTCGAAGACGGAATTTATTTTTTATTGAATTCCCATAGGTTTTTCAGCTACATAGCTGCATTCACGGATTTGTACATTAGTAAACTACACCGCATTCCTTTTGGTGGATTTTTTTACTATGGAGTAGTGGCGCGATGTTCAAACTGTGGTATTATTATAATCCAATTGAATTTTGTTCGCAGTAGTTTTTCTTTGGGAGGTCACTGTGTAACCACTCACCAGAGAAAACCGCCACTGCTTTACAACAACGTAATAATATAATATATGCCTCTTTTAGGATGAAGCTCACTCCTTTCTTATCTTGAAAAGATCTTTAACACTGCATCTACATATTACATTAATATCATGGACCTCCCATGGAAGGAAAAGTTCAAATATCATATTCTAAAAGCCCAACAAAAATTCACAAAAATCAGTTCAATAAATGCTAATAAATTCTTACAGCGCCCAACTCCGATCCCCTCATTATTTAAAAAAAATGTAGACCTCTATAGTTTATAGCGAATGAATTTTCAGCCACACAAACCATAAACACCCTGTTCCTAGTCCAATATTGTCTATTCATCGCTTCAGTGAAAGGACAAGGTCACCATAAACAACGTTACAGGGCTCACACTAATCACAAGGAAATTATTATATTGCCTACATTGAAATCCCGATATTAGGCACGTTACTGTTGACACCTAAATTGCTTATTGGAATCGTTAAATTTGCTATAACTTGTGGTAAACGAACAAGAACCTTGATATTTGAAGGCAGAAGCGGCAGATACTATTTATGTTATTACGCAGGTAATAATAGAGATTTTAGCATTTTCCGATATTCTCCTCATGGAGGTTTTGCAAGGCCATATTCATTCAGAACTGTTTCTTGTTTATTTCATGTTTTAGTTATTACTATTTTTTTATAAATTTACGTACGTAGCATTAAGACGTAATTGTAAGATGGTAATTTCTTCCAATCATTCCAGATTCTAAGTGAAAATATAATTAATAATATAAATACATGTAAGAAAATAAAAGCACTCATCTGTAAAAATAATAAAAAAGTAACAACAACGTAATACAATTATTGATAAAATAATAAAAAAGTTACAACAACGTAATACAATTATTGATAAAATAATAAAAAAGTAAGAACAACGTAATACAATTATTGATAAAATAATAAAAAAAGTAACAACAACGTAATACAACTATTGATAAGTGAGTGATTCCAAGTGGAAATATAATTAATAATATAATGTATAAATACATGTAAGAAAATAAAAGCACTCATCTGTAAAAATAATAAAAAATTAACAACAATGTAATACAATTATTGATAAAATAATAAAAAAAAGTAACAACAACGTAATACTATTATTGATAAAATAATAAAAAAGTAACGACAACGTAATAAAATTATTGATAAAATATTAAAAAAGTAACAACAACGTAATACAATTATTGATAAGATAAAAAAAATGATATTTTTTTCAAACGATTGGTATTCACTTGGTGGCGTCATTATTAATAAATAAATTAAATAATATACTTTGTTAAATAATTAAAAATATGCTTTGTATACACCACTTTTATTAAAATATATATAAATATTTCTACATGTTTCGACATCAATGCTGTCATCCTCAGGAATATATGAAAACAATATATGACGCCACAAAGTTACAAATCGTTTGAAGAAAATAAAGTTTTAATTCACCACTTTATTAATACACAGAAATCACGTGTTTCGAAACTGATGCTTTCTTCATCAGGAGTAACATTTTTGATTAATTACTTACCTACTTTAATCAATTTTTGTTTATGTTTATGATTTGTCTATTCTTACATTATTGTGTTTTAATTTTTATCATTTGTCTGTACTTGACATTATTATTTTTAGTATTCTATATATTCCTGATGAAGAAAGCATCGCTTTCGAAACATATAGATAGATATCTGTTTATTAATAAAGTGGTGAGTATAAAGTATATTATTAAATTCATTTATTAAAATAATTGAAGTTGAAATAATGAGGTCTAAATTTTTTCGTTTGTTAAAGTTCCTTATTATCCCGCTCTTATTCAATGCTAAATTAATCTAGGCAATAAATTCATTTGTAGGGAATTTCAAGTATTCAGTACAATAAAGCGATAAGACCCTGATAAGGGAATAATGTCTGATATTTTGGACAGCCGGAAAAATATCTTTGACATTTGATTGAAACTTACAGAGTTTTGTTTAACACAATATGGAGATAATTATTATTCTTCTACAAGAAAATGTATCATTGACGGTTTTGCCAAAACACGGTAATTCAGTAAACAGATAAATAACATAATAAAATAGATAACATTTCAGTTTCGTCAATACATTTTCATGAAATCTTAATGTTAATATTTATTTCTTAAAATGATGTAAACTAACTATGTGGAGTCATATATATTAAATTAATTATTATTATTTAATATTTTAATACAAATCAGTGAGATTCTTGATGTCATTAAATATTTGCTATCTTTTACTTCATTCGCGGTAAAAAAAAAACGATTTTTCTTCTTCTGGTGCCTCCACATATTTTTTATTATTTCGCTTGAACGTTTTTGTTAATTGTTTGTTGTATTGCACGTCCCACTGGGCGAAACGCCTGTGCTAGGAAAACAATAATTTACAATAGTAGTTTTTCAGCTATCTACTCGTATGTAAATGACGATATTTAAATATTGTTTATAGTACCTACATGATAATAAATAAAATAAATAATTAAACTAAACGTTTAGGGTGAGACATAATTTTATTTTTAAGAGTGCTTTTGATTTTTGTATTTCGAATGGTGCCGGGTAGAAAATTTAATTGCGTAATTGTGTTATACTTAATAGGCTGGGATATATTAAAGGATTTTATGTGACTGTCTAAGGGTTCCAGTAATTGTCTTTTCTCCAAACGTATGGTTATTGTTAAATTGGTGTAATAGGATAGTTTTTGAGCATAATTGTTTCAAGTTGAGAACGTCCGGCTCCTTAAAACATATAAATTTCAATATTAATTTCGGAATGTTTGTTAGAGGCTTCAAGCAGGTGTTTTACCCCAACTGACAATGTTGTATTCTAGAGATAATTGTAAAAGTTCATTGTAAATAGGGGTGGATTATAATCAGGACCATCGTTCGTACTCGATCGGCTTCCTTTTCTGCTTTGACTTCTATAAATCCTGCCCTGGAATATAAATTGTCTTAAAATGGTCGTTTCTAATAATATGGGAAGGACATTGGAGTTTCCTTTTTACAGCTAGCGCAATTTCACAGTTCTCAGTCATTTGATGAAGAAATACTAAATGGGTCATTCCATATTACATAAATGAATGTATTGTATGGTTATAATAAAAAAATGTTTCTTTAAATTACCAATTTATTAGAAATAACTGATTGCAGCTTATACACCTCAGTGTAAAATTTAATCACCAAGGAAGATAATATCAACATGAAAATATGAACGTCTCTACCAAATGAGCTATTGAGACATTGGTCCCAATAAGACTAGAGGTTCCGGGTTCAAGTTCTAGTTGCGACTGTTTTCATTTTATTTTTTGTCAATTGTCTATTTCATATTTTCATTAAGCGTTGTTGATATTTTCTTCTTCCGCTGCTGCTGGACTGCAACATTAAATCATAAAACGGTTCAAATGTTACATTCACAACTACAATGTAACCCGTCTTTAAGATAGCAATAAAGCAGACAAAGGTAAATAAATAAAATTTATTAACAGCTATGTGCGTAGGTTGTTGAATTAAATTGAAAATGTTGGTAATTTACATGGAATCAATGTTTTTAGCCCTGACCCAGATGTTATTCATGCATACAAAATTTGCTTTAGTTTAAAATGTTCCACCCAGAAGACGTAACTGCAAGAAAATAACAATATGTTAATATGTTTATAATAATAATATGTTTTATCACAGGATGTGTGGAGATTGCTGCAATCCCACAAATTACATAGAGAGTATTTAAATACAGAATCAATTAAACAGGGAGTTACAACAGTGTGTAAGTTAAATATATAAACATAAAGTAAAATTTAATATAATTATTAAATATAATTAATAAAAAAAATTACTATTAATCTGTCACAGTTGAGATTAATGGGGCCAATATTTTTCTTCAGTATACGAGTAGTTCGATGCTGGAATCAGGATTCTGACATGACGACGTTTCCGGAGTTATTATTCCTGCTCTTGTTCTGATGAGAACTGAAAATCCTGGAACTCGACCCTCGGTGCGCTTATAAGAAGCATTGCAGTACCTTGGTAGATCAAACATCTTGCGGTAAACGTTGTTATACTGCTCCCAAAGGCTGTCCATGATGGTGAACATTGTGTACAATGTGGTACAGAACGCTAGAAGCTCGTGTTTTTCACTAATGAACTGCAAAGCCGAAATCTTCTACTAGGCATGTTAGATTTTACACTAAGGGATCGCCTTTGCCTGTCGATGTCGTCATCATCCCTTAGCTTACTGGTGATGATTTGTATTTGGCTTCTCCTACAATTTTTAGAAACTCACCGTTGAGCATTACTGGAGGAATGTTCTTCGAATCCTGCCCGTGTCTGATGACCATCAGAGTTATTTTTTTCGGGTTGTATATCATGTTTGCTTAATGTGCAAATGCTTCTCAGATATTCAAGAGGATTCGCAGACAGTACGCTTCGATTCAATTCAATTATTCCCACTCCGGTTTTATTAATTTAATTGTTGGGTAAGCTTTTCCATATATCTATTAAATAATACTGGAGACATGCATCCTCCTTGTCTGACCCCACTTTTCGGGGGAAAAGGTTAGGATAATAAGTCTTTCCATTTTACCAGGTTTTCTTGCTGCTGGTGCCAGGTGTCGACTTTCGATGGAATACTTTTTTCCTTAAGGTTCGTCCATAATAAAGCGTGGTACACTATGTGGAAAGCGTACTGGGATCCAGGAAGTGAGCGTAAGTTGTTGTTTTTTTTTAAAGGCGAATGAACTAAATGAAGTTGGCTATTTAAATTTTACAATTATAACCAGAGGGTTTATGCATTTAACATCTTCACGTATATTATCAATTCCTTAGTCACGTTTTATTAAAACTATGGGAAGGTTGGAAGTGTTTGCCATCAGGCAATACGTCTTCCTTTGTTATAATGATATGTAATTTAATACACAATAAGTTATACTTAATGTTTTGAACCTTTATGTTTTTTTTTATTTTTTTTATTTGAATACAGCACAAGAATACCAACTGCTTCCAACGGTGTGAAGCCAATGAAACCATCGAATCTTCAATTAAGATATGCTGTAAGGCTGAAAGTATTATGGGGGGGAAGGCTGTGGAGAAGAGGAAGGTGGGGAAGTACCTGGATATTCAGATTTGATCGCCAAACACGGCTAAAATTGTTTTAAGCAACGTTTATTTTCTGGATGGTGGTCTTTCACCAAGGCGATACTGAGAGATATCTTCCACTCCGGAACGTGCCCAAATATACTGTTCACAGATATATATATATATATATTATTTTTAATGATTTAGCTGTGAAACAACACAAATTAAAACTACTTGCGCACGCCGGGATTTGAACCCGTGGCCTTATCCCTCGATCAGAAAGGTGGTAAATGTGAAATGAGCCAAAAAAAATCAATATAATAAAATAACCGAATTTTTAACAGTCAATAGATTTTAAATAATTCCAAAGTAAATGGCATTGTAAGCTGAAGAATATTGTAAAAGAGATAAAATTTAAAAATTCTGCGAAAATTTCGTGAACGTTTTACTTGTCACTTGTCAATTTACTTAATATTGAAAACATTTTGTAGTTTCACTACATGAATAATAATACCCGATATCTTCGTTATGTGAATGTCAACCTTTATTACTGACAAATATAGGTCCCTATGAATGAGTCTTATTACGCTGCCGATGTCAACCTTCAGCTAGTATTGTAGTCTATAACGATTATGAATTTCGATGTCGACTTTTACAATTGAAATAGGTGCCCGCGATTGCAAAGAATACACTGTACACTAGATGGACCTTACTGAAGAGAGGTGTTGAATTGGGCTCTTAAAAAACAATTATTTTTATTTTCTGTTTTAAATTTTTAAAAATTTATAAAGTGAGACAAAACCAAATTGAGATAAACTACGTTTTAGTATAATGACTAACGATATGATTTTCTTGCAAAATCTTGTTATTATAAGTTTACAGTTTAGGTACTTACCAGGTGTGTTCAAAAGAAAAGGTGAATTTTGAATTTTCGCGGACTGTGTACATTCGATTATCGATTTTTTTTTTGTTATGTTGGTACACATATGTTTATCATATGTTAGCATTATCAGCCATTTTGGATCAGTGGTTCGTTTGGCTTAATTAACTCCATATCGCATTTTTATTGATTCACCCCTACCCCGCTTCAAAAACATTACAAATATAAACATATTTAAAATTGCAGTTAAAAGAAATTCGGGAAAAACGGCGATATTGAAAAGTATTTTTTTTTAAATAGCCTTAAATAACAAAACAAGCAGACGCAGGATTTAATTAAATCTGTCGACACTCACCTGGAACTTATTCGAATGAATTCATAAATCTAAAGCGACGTTTTCTACGTTACAAGTACCAGTCTCCTAAATTAAAATCAATGGTGAGAATCTATTGCGATTCTCTATGCCGATGTCAACTTTTAGAGCTGAATTTGTTGTAGTTATGGAGTTAGTACGTACAAACAGTCTACTTGGCTCAAACCTTGAAATCCGACACCACACGAACCAAAGCTGAATGCTTTACTAACAGTGTGGTGATTAAATCGTGTCACTGAATCGAATATTGATTATTAATTAATTGGAAGCGAGTAGGAAAATGCTGCTATTTAATTCGAATGTCGCGCAGAGTTCAAGGAGTCGTGAAAATGCCATAATAACCTGATTATTGAATATCTCGTCGTGATTTTCGACAGGTACTGTCATTTAAATTAATTATTATCGGTAATTTATATTCGAGTACTGTTAATAATATACATATTTCAGTCTGCTTGAGAGATTTTATGAATTCTCCACACTAGTGGACAAATTATTGAAAAAATCATTGCGCGTTTTGAGATTTTGTCGAAGATCTAGAGAAACAAATCGCAAAAAATTAAAAATGTTACTCTGGTCTTCTCACATACGAGTAAATACATTTTTTCTATAGATTCCAAGACTATTATTATTGTTATTTTATTATTCAAAGGAAATCGAATTAAACAATGTTGCTATTTAGCACTAAATACCGCACAGGAGTCCCAACTGCTCCCAACCATCTGGAGCCAGTGAGACTATGGCATCCCCAATTGGGTTATGTTGTGAGGCTGAAGGTATCGTGGGAGGCTGAAGGTATTGTGGAGGGGAAGGAGAAGGGGAAGAGGAAGGTGGGGAAATACCTGGCTATTCAGATCTGGTCACCAAACACGGCTTAAAGCCATTTCAAGCAACGTTTCAATTCTGAATGGTGGTATTTCACCAAGGCGATACTGAGAGTATCTTCCACTCTGAAAAAAGTATATCTTTTTATTATTATTGTCACCGCTGTTTCGGCGTTCATAGCCATTCGTCTTCGGCTTGGAATGCCTATGCTGCCGCAATAATAAATAATGCAAATACTTGCAGAAACACGTTATTTTTTTAATAAATTTAATGGAAATCAAAGTTAATAATATTATCATTAAGTTCTGCGAGTATTTTAGTTTTTATAATCGTAACAGCTATTTTGGCGTATTAAGGCCATTTTCAAACTATGGTTAGGCCACATTGCGACGATATACTTACATGATTTTATTTATTCCCACCCAATTTTAATTTGGACGGTGTTTAAAATGATTTATTACCGGTAAGATAGATTGAGTTAGAAAATAATAAAAAAATCGATTTCTGTGTAAGATACTTACATTTATAATGCGTTTTCCCCGCATTAAATGATAATATTTTCTTGATTGATTTGTATTGATGTGAATGCTATTGACTTAAATGTGTTATTTTGTTTGGGTCCAGTGAACATACACACAAGTTGGGAATAAATAAATTTCCTTACTTTATTTATTAATGTTATATCGGGATCATTCGCTCGTTTATTAATTTCCAATTGTTCGATTAAATTTTATCTAAGACCCTTTCTTTCTATATGTAAGGGTTTAGGCGCATAGTTGTCAAGCGGGACGTGATTATTCACTAAGAGGTGTTCTCCGAATTTTGAAAAGGTGCTTTTATGGCCATGAACGACGAAACAGCTGTCACAAAAATAAAATTAAAATACTTGTATAACTCAATAATAATAATATTTAATTTGAATTACATTAAATTAAAAAATATGTATAGATATTAAATAGAGTGGTTTTAAATAAAGCAATAGTTATTAATTTAATAATATAAATTATTTATTTATTTACTCCCAAATTGGGTTATACACATTCGAAAAAAAATTATCAGTACAGAAATGTTAATATAAATTCAAATATAAAATTAACAAAGAAAGAAAGATTAAAAAAAGACATACTAATGTTTAATATAAACACTGAATGAACAAATGTGAAAGACGCGGTAGGTAAAGTTTAAATTATATTCAGTTAATTAAATTTATCAGGTTGTATTAGTTTGTTACATATTCTACACGAACAACAGATTTATGCCATATACAATTCTGTGCAAAATATTTTTTTTCCTAATTTAACCTGCTGCTTGTACTTAGGAAAGGAATTTGATGGCAACGTGTTACACTAGCGCCTTTAGCAGAACAAGAAAAAACTTCGAATTGTTATTTTTTTATTTCCATACGTTACTTATTATTATTTATTATTTCCATACGTTATTTATTGATGAATATTATTTATGCCGTACTATAGTCTTTATTGTTATTCTTATTAAAAATAAAAATAATTGCTTTTTAAAATTTCTAATACAAATTAATATTTCATGAATTTTTTTTTTCTTTTTTTTTTATAAACAATAGTTATTAGCCTGAAACACTCATACAAATTGAAAAAAAACCTTTCCGAGTAAAGATAAATGTCGCCTACAGGACTCGAACCTGCACCCTTCTGATGTCCGGTCAGATGCTCTACCGTTGAGCCATGTCAATTTTTTTTTTTTTTTCAATTATTTTTACATTTTTGATTAATTACTTTCATGACTCTTATTATTTGTCTATACTTATTATTATTTTAGTAGGTATTTTGTTTATCCTGACGAGGGGAGCTTTGCTTCTGAAACATGTAGATATTTACATATTAAATAAAGTGATTTTAAACAAGGTAAATGTTATCAATTTAATAAATATGACTTCACAAAGTGATTTGACATCTTTTTAAGGATAAATAATTTATTCCTACCTTATTTATATAGATGTTATTTTATTTTTATACTTTGTATACCTATAAAAACGTTTTGTACACTAAAAGCTCTTAAACTTTCATTCCTGTACCATTTCGAATATCAAAACAAAGCGTCTTTAAACGCAGGTACAAAATCTTACAAAGTTAACTAAATACATATTATCATGATCTCAGTTTCTAGCCATCATCTAACAGCGCTCCACCGTCCATTAGGTACCGTTATATATATACGTGGATAAAAATGATAATGTCGAATTGAGGCAGCCCAGCGTGGCTGCAAAGCAGGCTGGTCTGCGGCCATTTTCTAAAAAGTCCCGCTACAAATGCTGTTTGGCCTGTAGCCGTTATGTTCAGCGAAATCGCAGGCTGTACGTCGGCACCACCGGTTTGGGATGCATTTTTATACGGGATTACCGGATGCCAAATGGACTGCGATAAAAATGTGCAGCTTTGGATTGGATGGAATAAAATTGAACCTGTATAGTTACAAATAACCTGGATTGTAGAGCTTTGTGTTATTTGAAATCATAAATAAGTGAGTGTAAAAGTAAATAGTTTCTTGCAGAGCTGTAAGGTTTTAGGTTTAGATCCAGAAGATGCTGGTTTAAAACTCAGTGAAAGCAAACATATGCCTATGATTAAAGTTTTAAAATGAAATTTTTTCATTGTGGTTTGACATATTATTAAATAAAATCAACACTTCTTTCTTTTTTTATCACCAACCGGTTTTGCTTATCACAATTTTACGTAAGAATAAAATTTTAAAATAAGCGAAATGACATTAAGTGAGTATATATACTGTTAATACATTATACTAAATAGAATTAGAGGGAGGAACAACATAAAATGAACAATGGAACAGTGAAACCGAGATGTGCTTACATATTAAAGAATGAGACAACAGATAAAAGATAAATAGACGGAATGTCATACGAGGAAGAGGTTTATTAGAAGTACGTCGGGTAATTTCGATCCTTCTCTTTCCCATCTCCTTTCCCTCCATTTTATGCAGCTTCACAAAGATACCTGATATGGTAGGAATAATATTAATAATAGGATATTTTGTTTAGCGCCGTTTTTGTGAAAAATGAACTCAGGGGTGCTGTACAAATATTACTTCATGGTCTCTATCTAATTATAAATAGTATACCATCAGCATAGGTGACAATATAGAGTTTGTTTATACACCGACTTTATAATATGTTTTCGACCTTCCCCTTCTTTTTCATTCTTATTATGATTTTTGAGAGATAATGTTTGTTGTTGTTTATTGTACTTATTGATTATTATTGGCATGTAAACATTCATGTATGTAAGTTTTGGGCATATTGCCTGTTTTAGATACTTACATAAAATAAAATAAATTATGTACATAGTAGGTATAATCTAATTGAAGACTTTGGGAACAAAACCTGAAATGTCATAAATGGATTATTTTTTAATAGCGCATTTAAACTGAAAACCGTGGATATTTAAAAAAAATATATATTTATTAAAAATAATATATAGGTTAACCTTTTATGCACTGTATAGGTTTAGCAAATATGAAAAATTTACCATTAATTGAAAAGTCTACATGAAATATGCTGTTTTACAAAAAATTGGAACATTTGTGGTTTTTAGTTTAAAATATGGAGAATTTGCCATAAAATTAGGAATAAAGGTAACATCGTCAAACAGTGAGTGATTTTAGCGACACGCAGCTGTACAAATGTGAACTACTGAACCTTTGTAGACAATTGCAGGTAATCAAACAAACTTTTATGGACAATTGTGGTTTTAACGAAAGCATCATATTTTTGATAGTGAATTTGAAGGACAAACGATTTTTATTGAAATATTTTACAAGAACCGTTGCATGAACCCATAGACAAACAATCGAAAAAAGAAATAAAAACTTTTTGAAAAAAACGTGGACCTTTGAGGTTTTGTTACCAAGGTCTTCAATTGATTCAGAAGCCTGTTAAATAAAGAACTCACTGTTATAAAGCCTTTGCCGCTCCACGCAATCAGATTTCTGCTTTGTAATTTTAAACTAAGTAATTTTTTTATTTGAGTCAGACGAACGCCATACAATATTAGCATAAGACATAATGGAGAAAAAATAATCACCTTAAAAGGCTCCTATAGCGAATGCCGCTCTATCTAACCTACCCCTTTCATCACCCCAATGTCTCCAGAAATGCCTCCAACCCTATCATCACGGGCATTAAACTGAACAACATGTCTGAAAGAAAGAGTCAGCCTCGGCGCCCAAACGCGCAGTTCGCGTGTCAACTCCACTTATCTCCGCGCTGAAAACAACTCGCCTGTCGGTGTGACAATTTGACAGAAAATCCGTCATCGTGTCGCCGCGTCGCACAGTGAGCCAGCTCGAAAGCTTACGTTGATTTGTTTCAAAGACTTAAATGCATGACAAATACATTTAGATATTTTTTCTCTACGTCTTTACATGAATATATTTATAATACTTATGAAAATATAAGCCAAACTTAATTGCTTCTATTTTAAAGAATACAAACACAAAATTAATTCTGTCGGTATGAAAATTCGCTAGAAAATCTATCTTCGTGTCGCACAGTGGGCAAACAGGAATTTACCAGATGGTATATATATATAATACGTCCTACGATTAGATAAATCCATCGGGATTATGTCTGTTTAAGCATGTTTTATATAAACATAATTTAAGTCTGTCAGTTTGATAATTTGAAAGAAAAGTAGTATAAGCGTCGGCGAGGAGGCGAGCTCGAAATTTGCAAATCGATTTATGGTGAAAAACTGTCACGAGACTTAAACTCGGGAACTAAATTATTTGTCAGCCTCTGTGTTTCCTCCATTATTTATTTATTTATTTTTTCGCGCCTAGAAGGCTTTTACATGTTGATACATTTATCACATACTTTTACAAGGGAATACAATAATGTACACATAAAATAATAAATAGGTGTAAAAGAAGTAAGTAGATACAATATAACAGTATGTAGTTACAGCGTAATTATCACAATGAATAATAGTTTATCCTGTGGTTACATTATAACAGCAGGTTGTACAAAAGATTGTAAAAAATTGTTTGGTGCATAATATATAAACATAAGTATAAAAGAAGTGAGAAGGTAGATACCATGTAAGTAGCTAGTTTCAGCGCAATAGGTGGGTCATAAAGGCAGTAGAATTATAATTACTATGACGTTGTAAAATATTAACAGTTTATAATATACGTGTTTATAAAGCAGCAAGCCTTTATTATACCTGATTGGGTATTTTGCAGAGACATAACATAATAAAAATTGCAATAAAAAACGATGCACACGAAAAAAAAAAAACTTAATAAATTTAATAAAAACATTCAAATAAACTGATTTTTAGTTTGGACACAGTGTTGTAACGGTAAACATCAATTGAACTGAACTCATTACCAAGTCTGTGCAATCTTTGAATAGGGGAGTTCTCGAAATAATTATTTGAAGACGCTGGATTGTAGAATTATATGATTATACAACATGGGTCTTTTCGAGACACTCTTCACTCCTTCCTGTACTCATAAAAACCCTTCACACAGTATCTCCAAACATGATAAAGGCTTTGAGGGACATTATTTCTTTCAAGGCCTCTTGTATGGAATTATTATAAAAAAACGTGTATGAGCGTTTTTAAATTTCAGGACAGAACTTTCAACGTAGTGGGTCCAAATTCTCGGATTAACTTGCAAATTTGTTTGAAATCAGAAACTAGATAAAAATTTAAAAGAAAATTTAAAAAAACATCTTAAGGGGAACGCCTGTTTCATACATAACTTAATTTTGGATTTGAAGTCAAAATACTCACCTAAACCTGATGATATTTTTTTTCTATGTAAATATGATTACGTAAATAAAAATATAAAAGCAAAAATTAAACAAAAAATACCTTTTTCGGGTCGATATTTTAAATTATTTACGGCAAATTTTGTGTTCCAACGCAAATTGGTCGTATTTAATTTAATTTAAAGACCACAATAATGCTTATTTTAACATTATAAAAAAAATATATATATTTTCAAAGCAGATGGGGTAAAACTTTTTTTTTTACATCACCCCCAAATAATTGTTAAAGGTTCCTCTAAAATCGCGAAAAATCAATTCCTTTGATGACCTATAGTTCATAACGAAAAATAAAAATGAATAAATTATTCCTAATCCGTACTAGATATTTGCTATACTTTTGATGAAAAAAAGATCATCAGGTTTAGGTGAGTATTTTGACCTCAAATCCAAAATTAAGTTTTGTATGAAACAGGCCACGCAGCCGCTCCTCTTAAAAAGTCTTCCTTGTCTACGATATAACTAAAATTTGCTCTTGGGGTGATTGAATTACTAAACGAAGCATTATAAAGTGACCGTATTTTAGTGTAGAAGTACAGCAGATTACCGGTAGGAGTAAAGCCGAAAATATCCAACTGAAACGGGACCCTGAAAAAAGTTTTTGTATCACCGTGTCTTTGTATACCTTTTATGAGGCATTGCATAAACTTAAAACATTGTACATTATAATACGTCATCGGTATTCTTTAGTATATGTAGGTAAATCTAATACTCGTATAGTTCCGAGATAACTTAGCACCGTGAGATTTTAAAAACATTAAATATGTTGAAGACGCATGCTTCGTTACGACGGTATAACGGTGTAAATAATTTAGAATCATACCCTTGACGGTGGTATCCATAATTTAATAAATACTCGTACATGTGTGTGTATGTCCTTAAATATATATGTTTAAATTAGACACAATTAAAGAATTTTTTTTTCTCGAATTTTCCGACCGAAATTTTTATTTGTTTCCATGCACTTTGTACCAGAAAAGTTTATCATTTTACTATTTGTGAAGGGCATTTTAATCCAAAGAGAGGAAGAGGAATAACCACGTTATAGCTATTTTTATCAGGAAAACTAACAGATTTGTACAATTTTTCTTGTATTATGTGTTGAAATATGGAAAGACGTTTTTCTGTTTGGTGGTTAAACGAAAAAGTATTTTTTTTTAAACCGCTGTTTAATAAATAAATATCAACATCTTTAGAAACCAATGGTTCTCTTATCTGGATACAAAGTATACTGAATATCCTGATGAAGGAACCACTGGTTTCGAAACATGTTGAATAATAATAATAATAATAATTGGATGATTTGTATAGCGCCGTTTATGTGAAAAATCACCTCAAGGGCGCTGACGTCTGCGTTAATTGAAGTCTCTTAAATTAACGCAAATTCATTTTGTGACATCATTTAAGATAAAATAATAAAAAATAATATTCCGATGAATAAACCATTGTTTCGGAAACATGTGTATATTTATTTATTAATCGGTAATCATTCTATAGAAAATGAATCCATATATTCATTTTGCAATAATTGAAGAAAATAATAAATATTTATTGTCCACCAAATCAGTTCACCGGAATGCAGACTTCTAGACCACTGTGCGACGCCTGCGTTTACCTTGCACTAAAAAGGAATCAGTGTCGCGTAGTTTTCCATGAAATTGACTCAAAACTGTTCCAAGCCACATCCGATTGGAGTCAGATCTGGGTGCAAAAGTGTCACAGCGGTGGGCGGATGCAATCCAAGTGAATTCTGTAAGTTAGTTTCAAACCCACCGGAATCGCACTGATATGAGGTTATTTCATAAATTTAAATCTGTTTAAAGACAACGATGACTCATCCCAATGATATGTTTCCTGTGTACAAAATGCATATTGTCATCCCAGATTAAAACAAATACAATTCACCTGTTTAAAATGTTTTTTAAAAGTAGTTTCAATCGGTAAGATTTATTGAAAAGACGTTTTCACTTAAAATAACTCGCACAAAAAGAGGTAGGAAATTGGAAGGCTTTATGAAAATTGAAGAAAGCCTATCTATCGAGATATTATTTCTTAATCCGCCCCTAAAGCAGCGCAGTCCCTTGGTCTTAAATAATTAGGCTTCTACAAACAGGAAAAATCTCGTTTGCTAATAACTGGGATTGCAAAAAAAGCTATTTGTATAAATTCAATCATCAGACAATCATGAATTCATTTTGTACTAGAAATAAACAGGTTGAATATCCAAAAAGTTTGCTACCTTTTTAACTGAAAACTAGGAATATTTCGTGAATAACATGTTACTTCCTCTACATGAAAAACTTTCATGAAAAATATGTTCATCCCTTTTTTACATTGACATAATTGACATATTATGTATATGATTTGTTCGTGATTTTCTAAATTTAAAAATAATGAAAATTTCGTAAGGCGCCAACGTTTTTCGAAAGGGACTATGCGTGATTTTTTAAAGTTCTTTTAAATACTTGTGTATAAAATAACAAAAAAAATTATCTGAACCAAACCAAATATATTTGATCTCTGATAACACAAATTTCTTTACGAATTTTGAAAGTGAGCTTCTAATCTCTATATATAAAGATGAATGTTTGTCTGTTTGTCTACCAGCATCGCTGAAAACAGCACGGTTTGTTCTCATTAGTTTCGAAAAAGTTTACAGAGTGGTTTTAATGAAAACAAATGTGTGAAACTGTTGCTATAACGTTTTAAAATTAGTATGAAAAACATTGAACCCGCCATGTTGTACTGAGGTTAGCCCATAGATATACCACTCTGGTTAGTCGCAGATTATGTTTTCAAAAGAAAGTTCGTTTGTGTAGAATATTTTCAAAATGGAAAACACAAGTGGGTACCTACTTGAGAAATGTATTATTTACATATATTTTGAAAAAATAAATGTTTGAAATTAAATAAAATATTCAAATTAATGTTTCTTTATTTGGAGATAGTTACTTTCGCTGTCAAATCAATTATTGTACCCCGAGCAAGGCCGGGTACACATCAGCTAGTATCTGAATAAAATAAAACATTTAAAACGTGTTTTTGTTTCTTTGTTTAGAGATAGTAATAGTCGTCACAAGGCATTACTTTCGCTGTTAAATAAATTATGCTGCCCAACAACATCATTACTTTAATAATAAAAAAAACGAGCAAGGCCGTGTACATATTAACTAGTTTTTTTTTTATATTAAACAATCTTTCACTTTAAACTCCTAATACGATGCAGTTATTTATTTCCGACATTTTTAATATTATTCTTAAATTTTAAAAATAACTTTTCATAGTCCAATAGTTAGATATCCCAATTGTCAATCTTTTTACGCACTTGTAAAGATATTTAAAAAAAACTTTTGAATTCGTTGTAAAACTTGTTTGCTATATTTATGTGTTCCATTTTGTAGTTCTTTTGTGCAAATAACCGTATGCCAATTTAATTGGAAACAAACCTGTTATATTAAAATGTTTCCGATCCATGGCCAATAGAGTCTGCAATACACACCTCAGTTGAGAATTGACCCAGATATTGACTTACATAAAGTATTGAGGTTTTCAGATTGCGATCATTTTACTTCGTCTGTATTTAGTCGAATGACTCACAAATCACCATCAATTATCGTTTATACTATTTCAATAAATTATATGTGTGGCCTTTCAACAAAATTATTTTATAAGACTAAATACTAGTTCCTACAGTAGTTGTACCAGAAACCCTTGACTCTGTGCTAAAATCAATGGACGGATTGTATTATGGTATTTGTATTTATGGTTGATTGATGGGATCTGCATCTGTTTAATTTTTTGGATATTAATAATAATAAAAATAATAATTGGATGATTTGTACAGCGCTGTTTTTGTGAAAAATCACCTCAATGGCGCTGTACAAATATTACTTCCTATTCTGTATCTAATTATGTACAAACAGACACAGAAAAAAATACTTACCTGGCAGGTCGCTTCAGATGAACACAGTTTTATTAGAAAATTTAAGCTTGGAGATGATATAATTTTAAAAATTGCTATTTTATCCCCCTTTTCCATTGATGTTACATTTATTAGAAGATTGGTGGCACAAGAGTTGGTATTTATTTGAAATATTTATAATATTTAGAACTGGAGAATATTTACGAAATAACCTTAAAAAGCGTAAGAAGTTTTTAAAAGATATTAACATTTTTTTAAGCATTTAGTTATTTACAGTGTTGCGGGCTGTGGTCGCATTTGCGCATCGATTCGTCATTTTTTTAAAACTTATTCTATAAATGACTTTAGGTAAGCACTGAGCGGTTAGTCTAGCTGAGCAATTTACGCACGTATTTCTTCAATTTATGAATATGATTGTCTGAAAAGATCAGAATAATATATTTATTAATTTCTTGGGCAACCGAATGTTTATAATTTACCATTTATACATGTATTGAGTAGTATATGTAATTTTTTAATATTTCTTGGGCATTAAATATGTCACAATTTAAAAAAAAAAAAAAATTTAAGAGTTTTTTCCGCTTATGTACATTCTTCATTTTATAACATTTGATTAAAATATATATTTAAAGACACAATTCTGTACGTGTAAGTAAGTTTAGTTTAAGATTTGCTAAAAGTAAGTTTTGAATAAGATTTGCCTTGGTATGATGTACTAGCGTTCAATTTTTTTGTATTTCTTGAGCGTTAACTATATGACAATTTCTAGACATATTAAGTAACTAATGTACACGGTAAAAAAAATAGTATATGTAAAATAAAATCAATTATGGTTTTTCTACTTCTGACTTTACCGAATAAAACAAGATATAAAAATCAAAACAGTTAAAATTTATAACCAAATAAATAAATTTATGACAAATAAAACAAAACAAATACTAATGGCAAGTATAAGAAAAATATTGTATTATGGAGTTTTTGTTCAAGGTAATTAAAGATGTCTGCACAAGATATCATACACATACATTATTATGAAAATAAGATATAAAATAAATTTAATTTGTAATAAAATTATAAACAACAACAGTTTTCCCTATATTACCATCCATAAATACTCTAAGCTATGGTTGAAACTAATAAAATCCAACAAGGTTTTCATTTCAATGTACCTTCAGAACCGGTGGACATTGGACAGTCGAAATAAACAGAAAACGTATACCTATTCCTCGAAGGTAAACTGTTGATATTCACTGCTATAGGAAAAATCATATCTTCATAAATAATATCGTTTTCATAAAAATAATAAATAACACAGCATTTATATAGCGCCGTTTCCTGTTATTTCACTTCAAGTGCACTTAACGATAATTAAATTAACAATAAATATTTAAATAATCAGAAATTAATAAAAAATAGCTATCCCTAGAATTTATTTTTATATTAATATTAAAAACAAAAATACTTTCTTTTTTAATTTCTAATATAAATTTGTTATTCAATGTTTAAAAAAAAATATTATTAGCATTTTTGATTAGTTGCTTACATACTTTAATCAATTTTTGTTTATGTTTATAATTTGTACTTAAATTATTGTGTTCTAATTTTTTTATCATTTGTCTATACTTGAAATTATTTTTTAGTATTCATATACTCCTGCTGATGAAAGCATTGCTTTCTAAACATGTAGATATTATTATGTAACAAGATTAGCTACAATTTAATAGAAGAATCTACCCGTTTAAAAGGAAGTTACTAGAACTTTCTCGAAGATACGCTAGGAGTGATCCTGGCATTTTACACAACAGCGCCTCTGACATGTAAGTGGCCTACGTGACTTGATACACGAGGGCCCGCGAGTACGAAGACGACCCGCCATCTTGCACTCACTCAGATTCCGGCAGCTCAGCAGTGAGGTGGTATGGCGTACCCTTCGGGCGTAGTTTCTGGCGTCATCTTGCCGCCATTGCATCAGTACATTGTTAACTCTTTCATTCATAAGCCTAAATATTAAAGCCAATGACCAGTGCATTAACTCGCTGTGTCCTGCCTAACGTTGTACGTGTGAGATCCAGAGTTCCTAGACATTTACTCTGAAAGAACGTGACACCAGTCGCTGACCAACTCATGTAAGCAGATTGTTCAACAATCCTTTCTTTGCTGTAGTAACTGTACCTTTTGAATAACATGGCCGATTTGAGATTCACCAGAGAGAGAGAGAGATTATCAAGACTCAGATTAGGTTAGGTACTGCTCCCTTGTTTTGAACCCCTTATGAATTACCTGTAAATGTTTTCCCTGTAAAATAAACCCTGTCTAGAAAGCACGCATCTTTTCATTGGTAGTTAAGTGCCTGCGCCGATCTGCGACTTTAAGACTTGAACTGTGATACCCTTACCAACTGAGCTAACCGGGCGGAACCCTGGGATCGGCCCTCGCGTCTGGCCTCGAGGTGAGTTAACCTGTCTCTGTGCTATTAAAATATTTATGTATAAAGTTGTGAAAACAAGGTATATTTTTTAATTAATTTATTAAAAATAATAATTAAATAACTCCTTTCAGCTGTATTCCTACAGTGCTTTGATCATATTATATTCATAAATATATTCTATTTATACATTCTTAACATATTTTATATATTCTCTTTTATTCCTGTACTCATCTAATAAAATTACATCTTTATAATTCATCAGAAATACGAAGAAAACTTGCCCGGCAGCCGCAAATACATAGAAGACAAAATCCTCTCTCTTACATTGTTGATTACTTCAAGATTGAAGTTTCGTCCTTCTAACCCTTGTAATAACCCTTGCAAAGCAACCCAAAGGAAATTCCGTCCGTTATAATACTCGTATATATTTTTAGAATTCCAATTAAACTAATGGAACGATAATCTCGGATACGAAAGCTTTTGTAGTCGTCCATTGTCGACAATTTTATTTGTTAGTTTATGATGTACTCGTAAATGTTTTTTTTGTTGCTTTTATCAGCAAAGCACTTCAAATACAAACCTTAGTGCTTACATTAAGTACAACATGAATCTACCTGAAAACAGGGTCGAAGCCAGATGTCCTGTTAAATAAGTTTAGCCTTTGATGAGGTCCAGTGAAAAGACTAATTTTCATTAATCGCATAGTTATATGATAGTATTATTATTTTACAAAACGAATCCGTAAATTTGGATGTTTTGAATTATGATTATTGATTGAAAAATCATACAAAACCGAATTTAAAGCTATTGCGCGGAACAGTGATCAATTCGTAGATCTGATCACCTATCTTAACAAATGGATTTCAATCTTTGAAGCACAGGCTGGTCAGGTGGGAATGCTGACTTTGTTCTAACAGTATTTCAATGGAAGATGCTCTGAGGAACAAAGTCATTGATTCATTCAACAGCGGTGCACGGTCGGGAAACACGCCAAACATTTGTACACGGTTGACATTTGTCACACGAGAACGTGTCGCATCTATGACTCTTTCTTGTGTTCAACAGCTCGGTTGTGGAATGATTTGTCAGCTTCTGTGTTTCCTCCCTCCTACAACATGGGTCTCTTCAAGACTTACATTCACTCCTTCCTATCCTCTAATAGACCCTCCATACAACATCCCCAAAGATGACATAGGCCTTGAGGGAAATTATTTCTCTGTGTGACTTCTGTGTGGAATTACTGTAAAAATATAAATCAATTAAAGATTCGTGAAAGACATAAAAATATTTCAATATATGAAGATAATAAATTTTTTACATCTTTACAGGAATAAGATATTTTTCATCGAATTTGTAGTTATTTATTAATGAGAATTATGCATAAACCTACGTATTTTCATTTTCCTTCGATTAGCATTATATATCTCGGTTTATAAAAACGAGAAAATTTAATAACCGTTCCTCATACTTATAGTTCCGGCTTCAAAATAATGGAAAACTTATTGAACAATTAAAAATTACGATATAAGCAACTAGTCTTATTTTTTTATTATTTAAACTGATATTTCAAAGCTCCATTGCTCTAATGAAAATAGCAGATTAAACAAATTTTGTACTTAAAATTCCAAGTGAGAGTTTTCGTTACTTCAGACAATGTACTAAAATTATCACTCAGAATACTGTAATGATCTTGGTTTATTTGCAGGTGGAAACATGTCTTCTTGCTTCCATATGGACACTGCTTAGATCTTGGTTTTCTGATGCAGAATGTTATATTTAATTGACGGTATAAAAATGGCTGCCATACCTGTTCGAAAGAACATTGATATATCAACGTTTTTTCTATTGCTATATCGTAATCCCGCCCTACAGTGTCAACTGCCTGGAGCTATTCCCATTTTGAAAAATATTATGAAGCTGAATGAAGTGCAGAAGGGAAGACGAAAGTAAAGGTATGGTTGGATAGTACCTGAATACTAAGATTTGGTCATCGTTTCTTAGCTAAGGCTATTTCTGAAAACACGTTTTGATTATGAATTCCGGAGGCCGATCCTGGTTCTTTTTAAGGAAAATTCCGTATCCTTTTCCTTAGGCTTAAAGACTTCTTGATTAACTGCGGTTCCGATTCTCTCGGATGACAGTTGTCAACTGAATTCAGCGAGCCACATTCAGCAAAAATGTCAATATTTGCGATGTTTTAACAAGTGAAAAACTCAATATTTGGCATGTTTTAACAAGACAAAAACACAATATTAAATATGTTACCATTTACGTTATTATTTACTTTAAACATAATTAGCTGGTAAAAAATATTAAACATTATATAGATGTTGACATTTTTGACAATTCGCGTCAAGCGCGGCATTGAAGAGAATCGGTACGACCGGCCGAGTCTAATGAATTCGATTCCGAAGGCGGTGGACTCACTCCGAGTTCGCAAATCCGGGTTCACTCGTTTCGAACTCACAATCAAGGAACGGTAAAGGTTTTGGATTGGAGTCAGAAACGAAAGACGTCTCTATTTATTAGTGTTATATGTACAATTTTTGTTTCCGGAACGGCGGACCTATCCGGCCGAAAGGCACGAAGAGCGATTCCAAGAAATCGAGTCCATGTGGCTAAACTCGGATTTGGAACCGAGCTTTTAAATTAAGTGGAACGACCCACCTCTTCGGTCGGCACAAATTTAAATGTCACTTTTAGAACTAGAGACAAAAAAGGTCATTACTATCTAATGAGGTAGGTACCTTTTTTTGATAAAAAGTGAATTATAATATAATGTCATTATTTTTAAAAGTTTTAGTTCAAAATCTTATGTCACTTGAAGATATTTCATCAATTTGTGTTTTCAAATAATCTCTTGACAATCTATTTACGATCTTTTTACTATGTCTCACCGGAATTCCGCAGTTAATCAAGAAGTCTTTAACCCTAAGGAAAAACGTAAGGAATCTTCCTTTAAAAGAACGGTAATAGCGCCCCTAGTCCTCTAATCAAGGCGACGCGACATTGAAAGAATTTCGAATGAATTTAAAAAAAAAGAGGTTATGTTTATTTGTCCCACCTTATCATGAATTATTTTAAAAAACAATAATTTTTTGTACAATTATCGTGTAACTGGAAATTGACAGCCGGATTGAAAACCCTACATTTAATCACAACGTATCTTTACGCGGATACTTTCATTAGAGCGATTAAAACGACCATTTTAGCGTTAATCGCCACTCAAACGGAGATCGTTAAGGGGCACAGCATCCAAAGAATGAGATAAAATGAGATGAGAGGAGAATTTACCGTGGCTCGCAGAAAAAACTAACAGTTCTGCTGTAGTCGGATGCTCGTTCCTCCGTCCCATAGCCTCAAAGGGGACAACGGTTCGACTACGAGTAATGACCAAAGGCAACTTATCGGCTTTGGTATGCCACGTTTTGTTATTTGAACAACCTGAGTAGAAGAGAAACGTATCTCAGATAGAAAAAAAAACTTTAATATTTGTGTTGGGTAAGGCTGGTTGGACTGTCGAAATCTTCTTTGTATTCTTTGCAATAATTATAAAACCTCTGTTTAAAAAAATCAAGCAACCATCAACTACGAATATGTAACCATTACTCAACGAAAATTCTAGCATCTAAATATATTTTTTTAAAAATTCGAAAATTCTTGTGGTACAAAAATACAATTACTTGTTGTTGAACGTGGTTCTTATATGTGATACTGATGAAGTTACCCAACTGCTTGGAGCCACTCGAACTATGACCCCGTAACAGTTCCCAATTTAAAATATCGACCGTAAATAGGTAATACCCACCAAGCCACAATTTTCGGGAATATTACATTTAAGTGAGGTGAGAGAGCAAAAATTTCAATTGCCATATGGTAAAATCATTTTACACGAAAAAGTGTGTTTTTCAACTATAAATTATATCATGATAATCGTTTTTTATTGTTTATTTTAAACTATCAGCGTAGTGGGTCAAACCTGATATCTCATAATATTGCAAAAAGAAATGCATCATTTAAGGGGGCAGTCTCAAATAAGGCGCTAAACGTCACTTCGCAGTATGCTAACGTAAGCAATACAACACATAATTTATCTGCAACTTCTTAACAGAAAGTTACGAAAGTGTCTAAGGTTTTCAGTGACGTAAATTCTTAAACTGTAATCTTTTACATTATATATGAAATATCTACTGTAATTTTAAGTAAAACGCTCGACAGTGCCTTCGCCGTTATGTTAACTGCACCCATTACAAACATATTTAATTAAAATCTTTCCACAATCTCAGAGTAAATAAGATCAAGAACCAAGAGCGTTTATTAAAAATAATTCAGTAAATCTAGATTTTCTCTGTAATTCCCTCAAAGTTCAGGAATTTTTAAATTCAGTTCCGTCATACAAAAAACCTATGAGAATCTCCGGCCCGCGCGATTGTTGATAAAACGATTTATTTCGGCGGAGTAAATCAGTTGTGAGAAGCCCTTCGGAGCGAGCGGACGTCGATTTGAAATTCGATATTTTTGTCTGTTTTATGACGAATAGCTGGGAAGAGAGGTGTTAAACTGCCACCGGAATGTAGGAATTACGTATTTTCGATTTTTTTGTTGTAATCACATTTCTTTGCAACGTTCTTTAAGATGGTCCAAAAAGTGATTAATTTATTATACGGCACAATATAAAAGACCTGCGCACTGGAAAAAACTGACGGACGTGATATAGATCTATAAGATTATATCTTTGCAGGCTGTCAAAAGCAAAACTAATGAATGAACGAATTATTTTTAAAATCTTAACATTTTTGTGCCCATATAATTTACAATCTTGACGCCCCCGACTGCATATATAAGTATGCCGATCTGTGCCTATCAAAATCCATAGTTTTAGCGGCTATCTTGAATTTCTAGATATTCACACCGATTTGGTTAGAAAGCGGCGTGGTTAGAAAGTCATGTTAGGGGGGTGCTGATGTCAAATTTAATGTCAACCTGATTAATTTCGATGTTCATTTTGAATTTTGAGTTCTCTACCGATTTGGTTCAAAATCGGAATTAAAGTGTTTGGAGGTGCACTGAAATCAAATGCGAAGAATGGATGACAAAGAATGTTTTTCTTCATTTAGAACAACTGTATCTCAGACGATATTAGGTCCTTGGAGACCAATTTGTTTTCAATTTGTACCATATTTAGCCTACTTTATAAAGTATAGATTAACCTTTACCGAAAAATTACTCCTTCACTGTCAAAATTGACCAAAACACTAAAAAATAGCGAAGAATGATAACTTACAAAAAATTTACATAATTTAGAACCGCTGTATCTCGGACACTATTAAGTCCTTAGAAACGTATTTGATTTCAAATTATAGCATATTTGATTTCAAATTATAGCATATTTGGTCTTCTTTGCTATGAGAGGGGCAAGGGGAAGATAGGAGACTTTTGTGAAAATACTCCCTGTTATAGGTATTATTCACCTGCAAAAATTTCAGTTTTTCTTATTGCCTTCATTGACTGAACTACTGGTGAATTGTATTCAAGCTTATTGTCTGCATCTGGAGTGGGTTGTAAATCACTGTTATCTACCTATGTTATATTTTGACTGCTGTTTAGTATACAATATTGAAGGCCGTTTCGAAATCCCAAAAATTATCAAAAGACAAATAATTCTTATTCCCGTTTAATAAACGGGATCTAATTCACATCCGCCATCTTGGTTCCTAAGTTAAATGTAATAGTCGGATTCCTTAACCATTAATAAAAACCAAAGCCATTGAAAGAACAGCCATATAAAAAGCATCTAATTCATTTCAACCATCTTGAATCCACAAGTGGACAATCGAAAATCGGATTCCTTGATTCAAAAACCATGAAAATAATTCCCTATTGTCAAAAAACTGTGCTTACAAGTATTTCTGAGCAGGTGATCCACGTTACCCATTTCTATAATATTTCCGAAGCAAAAATAAAAGATTATGATGTGAAGAAATAAATACGTAAATAGTAACAAAAAAAATATTTTGTGAAAGGTACTTTGTATGGGTACTGTCAATTATTAATATATTATATACAAAATTAAAAAAAAAACATATTCTCATCATTTACCCTAACCTATACCAACAGATCGACTTGCTTTACTTTGCAGTAAGCGGCAAAAAATCCTCCCTTTTCCGACTGCTAAGTTAAGTCTGTCAAGCTTCTATTAATTTATTGTTACACAGCGAATAAACGAAAAAAATATAGAGCAAATGTTTTTTGTTTCGTATTGCATCAATACGATGAACATTTTTTTAATCCGGCGTGGTCTACATTATCCACATTTCCCCAATCCTGCTGCCGGATCGTGGTGGTCCGTGGTTTTGAGTTTGAGGTCTAAAATTCCTAACGGCGGTGAATACGCGGTCTTATACTGGACCCTTAAGAGGAACGACTGCGCTGCTTGTTTCAAAGATAACTTAATTTTGTATTTGAGGCCAAAATACCCATCCAAACTGAATGAGAAGTATTTTTTTTTTTTAAATTATGAAGTATATGCCATGTAAAAAAATAATAATTTTCACAATTTTGTACATACTACGAAAAATTTTTTTTCATTATTTTAGAGGCAACTTAGAAAATTATCTGGGGGTTAAATGTTTTTTTTTTTTTTAATTATCATATTAGCTATATAAATATGATTAAGTAAATAAAAATACGAAAACAAAACTAAAAAAAAACTTTTTCGGGTAGGTATTTTAAATTATTTACGGCAAATTTGTGTCATTTATATCACCGTTAGTCACCAAATAATTGTTATAGGTGGCTCTAAATTCACGAAAAATCATTTCCTTTAATGGCCAATATTTCATAATTAAAAAAAAATATTTCTAATCCGTACTAGATATTTACTATAATTTTTGATGAAAAAAAGATCATCAGGTTTAGGTGAGTATTTTGGCCTCAAATCCAAAATTAAGTTTTGCATAAAACGGGCCGTGCAGCCGTTCCTCTTAAATATAAAAATAACGATTAAAAATATGTTTTACTAGTAGCTAAATATTAATTTTTATCATCTCTTGTAAAGTGTGTGGCTTCTGAAACCTTTTGTTTTTACCTATTTACAGTCGATATGTACCACGGGAGGAGGAAGTGGAAGCAGAAGACCACCTGACTATTCAGATGTTTAACAATTGGTCAGTATTTTTGAATAGTAGTGTTAAAAAGGGTGTAAAAATTAGAGTAACGTTGAAAAAATCTAACTAACTAACCATCACGCCGTTTCCCCGCAGGGGTAGGCAAAGAGGACGGACCGCCAAACAACTTGATCTTGGCACACACTTCTTGCTTCATTCACTTTCATACAACGTCTCATACATTCTCTGTTATTCCGACTTCTGACATGGCCAGATTCAAGTATTTGTTTCACTTGACCGTGCCATGTCTTCCTCGGTTGTCCCCGGCTTCTTCTTCCTTTCACATTCGCGTCATATATTCTCCCTACACTCCTTTCTTCATTCATTAGCTCTACATGCTCAAACCATCTAAGCGTCCCTTTCTTAATCTCGCTCACTACGCTTACATCAGTCTTGCATCCTTTACGAATCTCAACATTTTTCACATGATCATATATGGTTTTACCACACATTCGTCTCAGAGATCTCATTTCTACAGCATTCAGTCTACTTTCATCCTTCCTCTTCCAGTTCCATGCCTTAATGCCATACATCAGGGTTGGTATCAGCACTCCATTGTGGACTGCTAGCTTCGCTTCTTTGGACAATCTAATGTTGAGATAATAAAAAGAAAATAGATATTATTGGAATTTATTTAAAAACCGAATCGACTTGCATCCCTCCTTTCCTCAAGCCAATGCAAGTCGGTTTTTAGTTGGTACCGGCCTATCGGGACAGGCTTTTTACATTGAAATATGTCCCCGTATGGCTGTGGAAGCGACTACAACAACTGCCAGCAGTGGCCAGTGCCGCCACTCGCATGGACATTTGGGACGGGTTTTTTTGAGAATGTAGATTGTTGCTAACAACTATTGTTGACAGAGTGACATATTTGACTTGGGCAGCTTTTCCTACTGGTTCACTATAATTGATTACGACGCTGGTGAAATATGCGAATTGAGACAATGTAACGCTGATCAAATAATTTTTTTTATTCGGTATAACATATAAACAAATAAATTATCATAAATTATTTTCTTTAAAACATTATTAAATAAACTATTTTTTTCATTGTTTTCAGTTTTTCACGGACAAAAGTATTTTCTTGAATAGTTTTTGAGATATTATATCGTGTTGCACCTCCTTCTTCTTTAGCCAATTTTTGAACAGCGTTACAGTGTCCATCATCAGGGCAGATGTAACGCTGTCCAAAACGCTGGCTAAAGGAGGAGAAAGCCTAACACGGCATAATATCCCAAAACTAATCAAGAAAAACAAAATGCATCTACATGTTTCAAAACCAACGGTTCCTTCGTCAGGATAAATCATCGTGTTGCACCTCCTTCTTCTTTAGCCAATTTTTGAACAGCGTTACAGTGTCCATCATCAGGGCAGATGTAACGCTGTCCAAAACGCTGGCTAAAGGAGGAGAAAGCCTAACACGGCATAATATCCCAAAACTAATCAAGAAAAACAAAATGCATCTACATGTTTCAAAACCAACGGTTCCTTCGTCAGGATAAATCATCGTGTTGCACCTCCTTCTTCTTTAGCCAATTTTTGAACAGCGTTACAGTGTCCATCATCAGGGCAGATGTAACGCTGTCCAAAACGTTGGCTAAAGGAGGAGAAAGCCTAACACGGCATAATATCCCAAAACTAATCAAGAAAAACAAAATGCATCTACATGTTTCAAAACCAACGGTTCCTTCGTCAGGATAAAACGTATCATATATGTTACAGAAAATCTATAAATAGAGACGAAAAAAATTATACTCATACCAAGTCATTTTACATTAATCTATAAATAGAGACGAAAAAAATTATACTCATACCAAGTAATTTTACATTAATCTATAAATAGAGACGAAAAAAAATATACTCATACCAAGTAATTTTACATTAATCTATAAATAGTGACGAAAAAAATTATACTCATACCAAGTTATTTTACATTAATCTATAAATAGAGACGAAAAATATTATACTCATCCCAAGTAATTTTACATTAATCTATAAATAGAGACGAAATAAATTATACTCATACAAAGTAATTTTACATTAATTGAGGAAGTTATAAACAAGATTATTTTAACAAAATTAATACGAAATGCTTTGTTCAAACGCCTGTTTAGAGTATACTTTATATCCTGATGAGAGAAGCTTCGCTACCGATGTTGATATTTATGGTGGTGTAAACAAAGCGCGTCATATAAATTTTATTAATAATGACCCCACAAAATAATTATACGACCATTGAAGAAATATTGTTTTATTTTTTTAAATTTAATAATAAAAAAAACGTTCTGCTGGGTAATTATTATTAATCGTGACAGCTGTTTCACCTTCCGAAGGTAATATTTATGACCAAACCAATTTTCAAATTGAAAAATAATATTTGATCATTGAAGAGGATAATATTAAAAAATCCTAAAGGAAACACGAAAACGAAAAAAAAACAGAAAATAAAAAGGCATCAGTCTGATACTGGGACAATCCTCTACCAACTGAGCTAATGAATAATTGCAATCATTACCCATTACAAATCATTACCCATCCATCCAAATTTAAAAGGAGTGGGAGTAAATTAAATCATATAAATAAATCGTCGCAATGTGGATTAACCACAGTTTGAAAATGGCCTTAAACGCCGAAACCGCTGTCACAATAATAAAAACTAAAAATTCTTGCAAAACTTAATAATGACATCATTAAATTTGATTTACATTAAATTTAAAAAAAAATCAAAAAATGAAATAAAAGAGTTGCACGTGAGATTTCTTTTGTTAAAAATGTAAGTGTTTGGCTTTACTTAATCTATAATCATACGTGTCATTACAATAAATTTGCAATGGATTTTAGAACTAATTTGTATCCTTAAATGAAAACCTATGCAGCCGGCTATAATTAATGTCACTATTTTCTTCTGGAATGAATGGAATCGATCTGAGGTCATCTAAACGAGTTTTGTAATGTGAATTATAAAAGTCTTATAAGAAATACGCGCTGATCGTGTGTCAAACACTCTGAGGTCATAATTCTGTTGTTTCATACCAGAGATTTATTCAGAGAAGTTTAAAATCGTTATCAAACATTTTTTCGAAATGTTCTATGAAGAACTAGCTTCGTACATTAACGCAGTCTGATTTTTTATAGTAGACAAAAAATGAATGTATTTCTAAAAATGCACAATTTTCCAAGTGCATATTTTTTTTATAATGTAAACGCATAAATTTTTTTTGAATCACTTCAATTTAATGTAATAATCTCGACCAGTTTCAGAAGTACCCTTCCCTCGTTAGAAATATATTAAAACTAAACCACGTTTTAAAATAATGATAGAAATACGTTAATAAGGTGTTGGAGTGGGAGCCAACCTAAAGGAAGAGGATAATTAGTGATTTTTTCTGAAGAACTAAACTATTCACTCCAAAAATATCTAAATGAAGTCTACGATAAATTTACTTAATTATTCAATCTAGATTTATCGTTTGGAGATTTTAAAATTTCCACCGCTTCTAAATTACTTAATTTTTTTGCCTTTATTATTACGGTGTTCATGGATATTTTTTTCTTTATCAAAACAGTGCATATAAATTATTGGTACTTTCCGAAGGGACATATTTTTTTTAATAATTTAAAGTTTTGCATGACGATTTTTTCGTACTTCTAGAAGTAACATTTCGAAATAATCATGTATTAGATATTAGATAAATAACACGAAAAAAAAAACAGTATAAAATTCACCGATTAAAATTATGAATAAAATAAATCGTTAAAAATCGAGTTGTCTTGTTTCGCCTCGTTTCTTTTAAAATAACCCTCAAATTCAATTATGATTTTTTTTTATGAGAGGAACATATTTCAACGACAAAGTGAGTAGCTTAGTGATGCCGTAGCAAAGAAAAACTTCAGTTTCATTTTATTGCCAAGCAATACATCAGAGAATTTTTTTTTTCATTATCTCAAATTAAATCTTGTTGTATCCCCCTTTGACATGTTAATTTTTTTTTATATTTCTTACCACAGATGTGAAGAAATTTCTGTAAGGTCAACCAAATGTATGAATCTGCACCATAAAATCGCGATCTGGAAGAGCTGGCTGAAAAAAAAAAACGTAAAAAATCGTAAAATGCATTATTCACTTTGTGGTGTGACATCGCATAAATAAAGTAACACCCATTTCTGTGCTTTAAACCACTGTTCATGAATATTATTTGTGGTATCGACCTGGTTTCGCATTTATTCATGCTAGTAACTTGATATTATGTTTGAGTTCTTTTTTTCAATTAATTTATTCATTTAAAAATGTTTTGATAAGACAATTACATGAGTTTTGTTTATGAAACTAGGAAAATCCAAGTATTATGGTATTCAAAATTTGTTGTATATTAAAATATACGTCGTATACCTACAAGTCGTAAAATAATTACATAACAGTAATATAAGTAGAAATAAAAGCATTATTTAAAAAAAATATATATGAAGTTATGAGTTCATGCTTGTCATTAGGGTGCCATAATTAATTTAAGAGCGAAAGTAATTATTTCCAAATAAAGAAACATTCATTTTAATATTTTATTTCATTCTAAACGTTTATTTTTTCAAAATATATCTAAATCATAAAGTTTTGTAAGTAGGTACCTACTCGTGTTTTCCATTTTGAAAATATTCCACCCAAAAAACCTTCTTCTTTTGAATATGCAATCTGTGGCTAACCAGAGTGTTGTGTCTATAAGCTAACCTAAATAAAACATGACGGGTTCAATGTTTTTCATACTAATTTTAAAACGTTATAGCGACAGTTTTACATATTGGATTTCATTCAAACTACTTTCTAAACCTTCCCGGCACTAATACAAACAAACTCTACTATTTTCAGTGATACCGGTCCAGTGATTTTCGAAAACATCGAGGACAAACAAACTTACATTGTTTTTATATATATATAGATATACATGTTAAAGGAAAAAATTAAAACGGAGATTTGAAAAGAGATGTAATAAAATGAAATTAAATAAGGTAGAATATAGTATGTGAGGCATGCTTTAAAATTTATCATGCTTTCCCTTTGAAAATAAACAATTCTGAACACTGATAGTATTTAAAAAAAATAATCAGTTTTCGATTTCCTAGTATCAATGCTCAGTGGGTTGAACATTTTGGGAGCAATACAAGAGAACTGTCGTTGGGCGAAGGTTGTTTTCGTTTGGGGAATTATGCATTTTATGTGTGATGAGTAGCGGGGGGACATTTTTTGTTGTGTTTTGTTCGTTAAATTATTAATTTAAAATCTCTTAACATTGAGCTGTAATCAGTGGAACAATTCATATTTACTTTAGGGCTGTGCAAGAATAATCCACATCTTTCCGAATAAAAGTTAAATACGTAGATAACTACATTATGGATGCAGTATAACGTGCATTTTATTTTACCAGGTTCATGCAGGTATTTTGTTGCTATATTCCATTTTATCAAAACAGAAAGAATTCATATATCCATCATTGTTCTAGCATTGTTCCAAGGGCTAGAACTTAAAAAAATGGCCGTAAACATCACTTTGCAGGATGGTAACTCATGTAATATCACAAATGATTTATTCGTAAATTCTATGCGGGTAGTTGGGTTATAATGCATATGGTTTCAAAATACAAGCGTTCCCACAATGTAATTCTTAAATTCTACGAAATATATCCGAAAATATCTGAAAATAAGCGCAGTTATAAACAATTTTGTATATTTTACCTAAAATACTAGTGTATATTTCGTATAAAATTATAAATATTGCAGTTTATTGTCTTTGAAAACCTTATGCATCTTACTAAGTTACCCTATTGAATTTACAGATAAATCGTTCGTAGTATTTTTACATCTTTTTTACACATTTTTTCAAATTAATCTCCGGATCCATATAGATATTAACTTGTGCGTCCCTTACATTTCATGTACTATTTTATGCTTCAAAAGTGAAAACTTCTGCATACCGGAATGCGCCAATCAAGAGAGCGGTTCAACTGTTTAACGATGCTGCGTTGACCATTGACATTTTTAACGTCACTTGCAGACAATTTATTGACTACCTTTTGACGCATGTCGCAAAAGAGTCGTAAAGCTGTCCACATGGGCCTTGTATATTTCTGCTGTGTTGCGTTTTTCTATTAAACTTTTCCAATTATATATATTCATATATCACAACATTCACCTCTATTACTTATTTAATTATGTTGTAAAATTTCTCATACTAAACTTGTAATATATTTAAAAATTTGATTAATAACCGTCTTATTGAGAGTATGACAATAAATCAAAAAAAAATTGGCTTAACGGGGAAGCTGCTTACTTTTCTTATGAGTTGGTTTTGAATATTTCTTTTACTTGTTATCTTTTATGCGATTACCGCACAAGAGTCCCAACTGCTTACTGCTGACCGCAGCAACTATTATTATGGCATCTCCAATTAGGGTATGTCGTGAAACTGAAGGGTGTTGGGAAAGGAAAGAGGTAAGGTAGATGAAGGTTAAGTAGTCTGGCTATTTAGATCTATTCACCAAACACAGCTATAGCTTTTTCAAGCAACGTTTCGTTTCTGAATGGTGGTCTTTTACCAGGGCGATACTGGGAGTATCTACAATTCTGGCAATAAGAAACTCCAGTCCATTTTTAATTTTTAATTAATGTTAAAGTTTTTTTTTAACGTTCGTTTTCATAGTTAAATGAAATCTCAAAAATAATATTTTTTTAAGCTGGCCAAAACGGCCAGAATCCGACCGGTAAGAGGCGGGGACACGAAATTAATTTACACATAAGGAATATGTGCGCGAACATCCGTGTGACGTCAGAAACTGCGAATCCAATTAAGTCAACCAAACAGGGCGTTTTGATGAGATGGAGTTTTCATTATTTTTTAAAAAATAATTTTTAAATTCTACGTAAAATTTCATATAATAAAACATATATATTCAGATTCGGCGTTTATTACGTAAGCTTAAGAAAGGAACGCTTAGATGGTTTGGGTATGTAGAGCGAATAAAGGAAGAAAGGAGTGTAACGAGAATATATGACGCGAATTGGAATGGAAGGAGAAGCCGGGGACAACCGAGGAAGACATGGCACGATCAAGTGAATCAAATACTTGAGTCGTCATGTCAGAAGTCGGATAATGAAGAAAATGTATGAGACGATGTATGAATGCGAATGAAGCAAGTAGTGTATGCCAAAATCGAGTTGTTTGGCAGTCGGTCCTTTCTGTCTACCTCTGCGTGGAACCGGTGTGATGGTTAGTTAGTTAGTTTGATCTACATAAGTAATTAATTTATTTAAATCATTTTTTTCACCGTTTGTTTCATTAGATTTTTTCTCATTTTGAAACTCTCAATTGATGGTGGAATTTCATCTTAAAATGTTTTTTTTTTTTAAATTAAAAAAACCTTTGTAACTTACTGTCTCCACTTATTTATTTTCATTAGACATTACCTGTATGTTTTAATGAAATATTTTTGAATGGTTTATACGGCAGATGAATTCGTTTTTGTGGTGTTTTATTCATAATTTAAGTCAACATTTTTTTGGATATTTCATAGATGACTTGATAGTGAATTGCCCCCTGCAACTAATTGCGTTTTAGCAAGTGGACATCACGTGTCGGTGCATGTGATGCATTTTTGCAACAACTCTGCCCCGGGCGACCAAAGATGACCGCATCCAGACCAAATGCCACCGAAACATGGAGAGTCGAGCGAGACGAAAAACTACCGAACATATTTTGAGTTGATCCTTATATTACGATTATATTTATATTTCGTTCTATCTGTATATATAAAAACGAATTTTCTGTGTATCCCCGATTTTCTCAAAAACGATTCAACCGGTTTCTCTAACAATAGCACAGTTTGTTCTTATTAGTGCCGGGAAGATTTAGAGTGTAGTTTGAATGAAATCCAATATGTAAAACCGTTGCTATGACGATTTAAAATTAGTATGAAAAACATTGTACCCGCCATGTTTCATTTAGGTTAGCCCATAGATATAACACTGTGGTTAGCCACAGATTTTTTTATTATTTTTATATGAATACCGCACAAGAGTCGCAACTGCTCCCAACCCTCTGGAGCCAGTGAGACTATGGCATCCCCAACTGGGGAATGTTGTGAGGCTGAAGGTATTGGAGAGTGGACGGAGAAGGGGAGGAGGAAGGTGGGGAAATATTGGCTATTCAGATCTGGTTACCAAACACGGCTAAAGGCCATTTCAAGCAACGTTTCAATTCTGAATGGTGGTCTTTCACCAGGACGATACTGAGAGTATCTTCCACGCTGGAACGTGCGCAAATATACTACGTATTATTTTTAAATGAATTAATTGTGAAACAACACAAATTAATTAAATAAAATTTACTTGCGCACGCCGGGATTTGAACCCGCGACCTTCGGATTCGTAGTCGAGAGCCTTACTTCTCGACCATGGTGGCCGTCAAAAGAAGAAGGTTTTTTGGGGAGAATATTTTCAAAATGGAAAACACGAGTAGGTACCCACTTAAAAGCTTTATGATTTAGATATATTTTGAAAAAATAAACGTTTGGAACGAAATAAAATATCAAATGAATGTTTCTTTATATGGTGATAGTTACTTTCGCTGTATATTATTAATATGAAATGGAATAAATTGATTAACTTAAATGAGTGATATATTCTGCAAAGAATATAATATTAATAAAAAAGAATCATGAATTTAATAGAAAAAATCAGTGCTCCGCAACCGGTGTGCCGTGGCACACGGGTGTGCCGTGAGCCGAATACAGGTGTGCCGCGGTCAAATGCAATCTACGAAAATTTATTGTAAAATTCAATTTAATACCTATATATTTTAGCTTTTGGTGTGCCGCGGAATTCTAGGAAGAATTTTGGTGTGCCGTAGATGAGAAAAGGTTGCGGAGCACTGCTTTAAATGAATCAAAATAAACATCAATTAAATTAGAAAATATTTATGAATAAATCGAGAATGTATGTAATATAATTGTATTTTTTAAATGCTTCCATCATGCAATTACTAAACAAATTTCACATTTTAGATGATAAAGGAAGATTAATTTTGCGGTTAACCCATTGGCATTCCTCATAAATACTAAATTAAGCCATACGGAGTTGAGGAAGCCCCGAGATAACGTAAACACATTTAATGGAGCAATTTAGTTGATCTATTTTTTTATTTTTAATAACGATTGTTTTTTAAATGTTTTTTTTTACAATGTGGAGTAAAGGTATGCTTGAGACGGTAATAGTTTGAATTGAAAATAAATTCTTCGATAAATGTAAAACCACTTTGTGGTATCATTTTACATTAAAATGAATGGGAAATATTTTATTTTCATATGAAGCGGTAACTTGGTGATGTGACATTATAATTTATTAATGTGACAGTATAATACTGCCCTGAAGAAGCTACGGTAGTGGCGAAACCCGGTCGACAAAAGTATATACCAAATAAAAGTGATATAAACAAAGTTATTGTTTTATTTTAAATTAATGAAATATTTTGTTTTATCCGCTGTTTAATATATAAATATCAACGTATTTCCGAAGAAAAATTGTTTATCCTGATGAGGGAAGCTTTGCTTCCGAAAAAAAATAGTGGTTTATACAAAATATTTCCCATTCATTTCAAAGAAAATTATGTTTCGTACACACCTCACTAGGAGAACCTATGTTGAGGTGTACACTGTACACGTCTAGGTTCAAGTGTGATAGAAGTATTGAAGTGTATTGGTTACTTTAATTTTAATATTTTAGTTGGAAAAAGAAGACATGCTAAAATATACACTATCGAGTGAGTTTGATAAAATAAAATTGTATTACGTGGAAAAAGAAACTGAAAAAGGGACTGTTAAGCGAGTACATCAATTTGCGTATGAATTAAGTCAATACCTTGATTTTTCATCTGGGCTGTGATGTGTATTTTGAAATTGATTTTTACATATTATATAAATAGTTAGTAGATGTTTCAGAGTTGAGAGCATACAATTATAGAGTTTGATTGTATTGTAATACAACTGTCTTTTCCCATTTGAGGTGTGTGTTATTGGGATATTCAGTATTTAGAGACATTAATTAATAAGGCCTTACTAACTATTTCCAAAATGTAAGGAGCAATCTGTGACCTGTGATACACACGTTTATGGAAGAAATAATAAAAGAAGACGTAGAAGAATATGAGAGCATGTGTGAGAAGATCCATGAGTGTGAATGAAGCAAGGAGTGTGTGTTATTGGGATATTCAGTATTTAGAGACATTAATTAATAAGGCCTTACTAACTATTTCCAAAATGTAAGGAGCAATCTGTGACCTTTGATATACACGTTTATGGAAGAAATAATAAAAGAAGACGTAGAAGAATATGAGAGCATGTGTGAGAAGATCCATGAGTGTGAATGAAGCAAGGAGTGTGTGTTATTGGGATATTCAGTATTTAGAGACATTAATTAATAAGGCCTTACTAACTATTTCCAAAATGTAAGGAGCAATCTGTGACCTGTGATATACTAATGTTTTGGGAAGAAATAATAAAAGAAGACGTGAAGAATATGAGGAGAGCATGTGAGAAGATCCAAGGAGTGTGAATGAAGCAAGGAGTGTGTGTTATTGGGATATTCAGTATTTAGAGACATTAATTAATAAGGCCTTACTAACTATTTACAAAATGTAAGGAGCAATCTGTGACCTTTGATATACACGTTTATGGAAGAAATAATAAAAGAAGACGTAGAAGAATATGAGAGCATGTGTGAGAAGATCCATGAGTGTGAATGAAGCAAGGAGTGTGTGTTATTGGGATATTCAGTATTTAGAGACATTAATTAATAAGGCCTTACTAACTATTTCCAAAATGTAAGGAGCAATCTGTGACCTGTGATATACACGTTTATGGAAGAAATAATAAAAGAAGACGTAGAAGAATATGAGAGCATGTGTGAGAAGATCCATGAGTGTGAATGAAGCAAGGAGTGTGTGTTAGAACAGAGATATTCTAATATATAACCCCGTGTAGAAATAAAGTGGTGCTTAGTTAGATATGAATATAATGTAAAAATTCTCAGTGTTTTTATACAGCAGCGCTATCTGCCGGTGATCTTGAAAAGTGCAGCGAGTGGTCAGAATATTAACCCCTTTGATACCTGGAACTAAACCAAAGAAGTTAAAATTAAACATAAATGCATTTGTTAATTATTAATTATTTTCATTGAGATATAAAAACATCATTGTAATATTTAATCATTGTAGAAAGTAATATTAACATATCCTAAATGAAAGACGAAGACGGTAAAAAGGACAGAAAATAAAAGATTTCAGTTGCATCTGGGACTCGAACCCAGGTCTGCCTATCCGGGGCAACGATCAACCGACTTAGTTAATGAGACCAGTTCAATTTATATCATCTTCATCGATATCATATCTCAAATTCAAGGTTTGTGAATATTACTTTCCATTTTTTAATCTCATATTATTGGCTATCATAAAGATAACTGATATCATAAAGATAGATAGACATCATAAAGATAGCTATATCATAAAGATAGATAGACATCATAAAGATAGCTATATCATAAAGATATCATAAAGATAGATAGACATCATAAAGATAGCTATATCATAAAGATAGCTGTCAATAATATGAGATAAAAAATGGAAAGTAATATTCACAAATCTTTTAAGACTATGGCATCCCCAATTGTGGTATGTTGTGAGGCTGAATATAGTAGGGGGAGAAGGAGATAGGGAAAAGGATGGTGGTGAAGTGTCTGCCTATTCACATCTGGCAACCAAACAAAGCTAAAGTCATTTCCAGAAAAATTAAATAAAATTATGAAAAATTAATTAAATAAGTTCGTTTCTCGTAGGATTTTGAATTATTTGGTACGTATATTAATAAAACGACAGGAAAATTGAAAAAAAAATGCTCGGGAAGTGAAATGTTATTCTCAAAAATGTAAATCGTTAACTAACTAATTAACCAACCATCACGCCGTTTCTCCGCAGGGGTAGGTAGAGAGGACGGACCGCCAAACAACTCGATCTTGGTATACCTTCTTCCTTCATTCATATTCATACATCGTCCCATACATTCTCGTGTGATATTCCAACTTTGACATGGCCCGACTCAAGTGTTTGATTTACTTCATTGTGTCATGCCTTCCTCAGGCGTCCCCGATTTCTTCTATTCACATTCGCGTCAAATGTTAGTGAGGAATCTTCAAAATAGTACGAAATATAATTATATAATTTCTTCAGACGATTGGTATTCACTTTGTGGCATCATTATTAATAAATGAATTGAATAATACAATTTTTCACCACTTTATTAATACACAGATATCTACACGTTTCGAAAGCGATGCTTTCTTTCTCAGGTGTATATAGAATACTAAAAATAATAATGTCAAGTATAGACACAATTGTGTTCTAAATTTTATCATTTGTCTACACTCGACATTATGTACCTATGTATTAATAAAGTGGTGAATACAAAGTATATTATTTATTAATTTAATATAATTATAATTCACTTGATCGTATCATGTCTCCAAAAAATACAAGAATTATTTTCATTTTACAGTGGCCTCAAGGTGTTGGCTTTTAAACTGCAGCACTGCATATTTTTGTATGCACTTATTATTACGAACGTTGCATAATTTCAAGGTCCGCTGTTCTTCTCGTCACTGTGTGTGTGTGTGTGAATATTTCAATTGCACGCATTTAGGTTTATTTAAGTACAGCCTGCCAACGGTTTCATGGTCAAATGGCGGTCAAAACACACCCACGAAGTAAAAGGGATCAAGGATATTAATTAAAAATCTCTCAGAGTAATGTAAACGGTTGACCTTTTTTATTATATAAAACGGCTGAGCAAAAAGCTTTTATTTATGAAGATGTATCAAGTCTTGACAAAGTGCAAGAAAACAATATTAAGAAAATTTTTCACTAATTAGAACATTTCTATGAAAAAATCTTATCGTTTGTATGAAACGTTTTTTTTCCGTAAGTGAATTTGTTGATGCTTTTTATAATGTGTCTTTTTGCTTTATGCTTTTTGGCTGTTTTCGGGATACGTGTTTAGGATTCAAGGCAATTTAGAAACGATTCGTGTCTTTGTCAAACCTCACCATAGAATACTTAATTAATTTCAGCAGACACTTGGTAAAACAGCAGAAATCCATTTTAAACAATTTATTTTGTAGGATGTTTATGGTTTCCCCCTTTGGCGAGTTCTACGAAAAGTAATTGAATTTTGTCAAGGATTATGGTTTCTGAATTGTTTTTATAATTCATTGTTAGATCAGGTTCGAGTCATGGCCAGTGATTATTTTTTTCTGAATTAGAACCCCCAGAGGAATAGTGCACTGAAAGTACCTAAGACATAAATAAATGCCACAGAAATAGACAGCCAATAGCAAAAAAAAAAGAGAACATTAATTGAATACGCAGTAAAGGAAGACGCCGAAACTCGTGGCTTTGAAACCCACGCAGCTACGTGACTGGTATGACCACGTTTTAAATTTGGTCCAGGATGCTTTCTTAAAAGATAATACAAATGTTGGGTTTGAAATAGGAAAATAAATTGAATTACTATTTTGATAGAAATAAGTTACTTTGTGGTTTTACATTCTAATGAAATAAAACAGTTATCTTTTATAACTACGAAATTTATTTAATTTTTATTTAGATCGACCGGTTTCGTTTAACACAAGCATCATCAGGGTAGAAAATTAAAACCATCACAAAATACGTACTGCGTGTTTATATATATACAAATGAAATGAGACAAAACATAAAATAAAACAAAAAAATAATGAGATAGCATGAAATAGAAATCTATCATAATAACAGAGAGAAAGAGACAGATGTGTATATAACTAATTACCGAGAAACACCTAAACAAGTGATTAACCCCTCTTTTTGGGATATATTTCTCCCAGAAAACAAATAGCCGTAGAGTATTTTGGGGCGATATTTCCCCCAGGCCGAAATGGATTCATAAAAGTCATGTTATCTCAATTTGTACTATAGTAATGTACGAGTGTATGATTTAAACTGTGTTATAAAGGGAGAAATGCGCTTTTTAATGGCATTTTAAAGTTTACCACGCACATTTATGAAAAAATAACATTAATATCAAAAGACTCGAGGGGTTGAGGGATAATGGGAAATTTTATGAGTTTATTGTAAATACTATACCAACTGTTTTCTTTATTTCGAGTGATTCTTAATTATTTAATCTGTTGCCATGACCATTTGTATCTAGAATATTATCATCGGTGCTTTGATTAAAGGTATGATTTTTATCAATAAGGTCATTGGAAAATTCCGAAAAGCCATATTCTATATTGGCAAAACAGCAACAGTGTCAACATTAGATTTAAAGAGCATCATAGATGCTTAAATAATAATGGCTTTTCGGAATTTGCCAATAACCTTATGAAATTCATTGTTATTGTTTGGAATTGGGACACCGTGAAGCTGTAGATGTAGATTTTGATCCGATGAACATATTTAATGTTCGATTTATTTTAGTAATACTATTATCTCATCTGGCATCCAACCGAATATTTCTAAGTGTTGTAAGAAATGTTCTAAAATAACTGTTCAAACTGCATCCATCAACCAGTAACGCTAGTAACGCTAGTAACGCTTTCCAGAGTGGAAGATACTCTCAGTATCGCCCTGGTGAAAGACCACCATTCAGAATTGAAACGTTGCTTGAAATGGCTTTTAGCCGTGTTTGGTGACCAGATCTGAATAGCCAGGTATTCTCAACCTTCCTCTTCCCCTTCTCCTTCCCCTCCCCACAATACCTTCAGCCTCACAACATTCCCCAATTGGGAATGCCATAGTCTCACTGGCTCCAGACGGTTGGGAGCAGTTGGGACTCTTGTGAGGTATTCATATAAAAAAAAAAAAAAAGTGACATTTGATGATTATTATTTGAATAACTTATAATAACTCATGACAGTCATGCCTTGCTATGTTGATCTAGGAAAACCCATAATTAAAAATTAACCAATGGAATGGAATTTGTTATAATGCGCATATTATTTAATAGCACTTTTAATAAATACTTTAACAAAAATTATAATATTTTTATTCCGGGCTACATGCAGCGGTTGTGCAATGCAACGCAGTCCTTATGGGCATTATACTCGTAGTACACCATCTATGCATATAAAAGATTAACGCGCGGTTTTTTGCAAAATTATGCGTTGTCCGGAAAAGGTTTAAGGGTAAGGATAGTGGTAAGGGTGGGAGTAGGGGTAAGGGTAGGATAAGGGGTAGTGGTAGGGGTAGGGGTAGGGGTAGGGGTAGGGGTAGGGGGTAGGGGTAGGGGTAGGGGTGGGGGTAGGGGGTAGGTGTAGGGAAGGGGTAGGGGGTAGGGGTAGGGGTAGGGGTGGGGTGGGAAGGGTATGGGTAGGGTTAGGGGTAGGGGTAGGGGTAGGGGTAGGGGTAGGGGTAGGGGTAGGGGTAGGGGTAGGGGTAGGGGTGGGGGTAGGGGTAGGGGTAGGGGTAGGGGTAGGGGTAGGGGTAGGGGTAGGGGTAGGGGTAGGGGTAGGGGTAGGGGTAGGGGTAGGGTAGGGGTAGCTAAGCTTTACTCCTAGCCATTTATATCCCGGCTAGTAAAATATAAAACATAAAAAGAAAGAAAATAATTTTACTAAATAAATAATTTATTAAAATAATAATCATCACTTTATTTAAAACTACATCACTAGAAGAAAAAAAAAATTATAACAACCCCACAAAGTGATTACAAATCTTTTGAAAAAATAATTTATTAAGTGAATAAAATATTTCAGGGCATTATTTTACAAAGGTGTAATATTCTAACGACCCGTATGACATACGCCTACACGATGTCTTCTTTATAATACATTATAAATGAATTAAACTTAAAAGAGGAAGGCAAATAATTGATTTCACGTGCTTACATAAAATAACTTCAATAAAGCACATTTTATCTTAGCAGCATTCACGTTACGCCATGGCACATTTCGTCTGAATACATAAAATAATACATTTGCTTATCTTCCCCTTTATTTCAAATGTGTCGACTATCCGAATAAGATTGAGTTTGTTTGTTTTGTTTGTTTTTGTAGCTTTATTTAGATGTAAGCAAATTTTCATACATCTAGTAATAAAAAACATATAAGATACATAATAAAATAAATAGAGTCATAAAATTATAACAGAAAGAATACAGTTAATAAAAAAAAAAGAAATACAGTTACCCCAGTTCAAAAAAAAAATAGGGTTTAAGAAATACAGTTAGTACAAATAGAAATACAAGTCATAAATTTTTCTTTATGTATATAGCACATGTTTTACGGAAAGTATGCTAATGTTCATATGTTTGTCGATGATTTATACAGTTTTAGAATAAATGTCCCGCTATTGCTTAAAAATTGTAACATTATATTATGAATCACTTGTGTCTCTCTTTGTGTCTCTTGCTTATATTTGTATGTGTACTATCTATCACTTGAGTGAGTTTTTATAATTTTATGTACTCGTAATATGTAACTAACGTAATCCTAACGTAGTTTTTGTAATTTGTTAATATGTATCCTAACTTAGTTTTTGTAACTAGATTTTTTATGGGTAAGTGAGAACATCGGTAAAAAGTCAGTGAACGTAAATAATTATAATTTATTAAGATTTTTGACATGAAAACACGTAATTATTCAATATTTTTATGTAACCCGTCTCCCAAATGGCAATGAACTAAACAAAGTCGCACTAGTATTGAAATCTGGTTTAAGAATAAAAAAATCTAAATAATATTATTCCGCGCCGAAATAACATACAAATAGATTAATTTTAAAAAGTGCTTAAAAATAACGCGAAATTAGTGATTTCTACCCCTGACCCAGATTTTAAAAAGGCAACTGGAACTACCAAAGTTTAAGTCTGAAAATGTTGAAAAGAAGTATAGGGAAACAATCAAAATCAAGCAAGTAACCTATTATATCTACTTCTCCTTGTATTCATTCGAGGACTAATTGCTTTGACAAAGCACCTCCAGCCATTCCTTTTCCGGGCTACTTTAGCGGCTTCCGTTCATTGCAGGCCCAGCTTCTCCTCGCACAGCGCTGGAATTGCTTTCCCAAAATTTGCGTGGCACATCTAACTGAATGTCTTTTCTCTGTTATTGTCGAGGTTGGTCTTCTCTAATTCTTAATAAATATTCAAGCCACCGCATTTGCAACTTTTATAAAGGAGGCGCCATGGGTAAAAATCCATAAAAGTCTAAAAATTAACATGGGGAAAACACATAAGTCTGCCATCAAGTCATTCACTGCACTCTATCCCATACAAGGTATAAATACTCTACTATCATCAGATAATATACTACTCATCTACAAAATGGCCATAAGACCGAGCTTTACATATGCTGAACCCATTTGGGGTCATGCAGCTCACTCACATATAAATAAAGTAAAATACAAAATCTGCAAAACAAAGCTTGAATGCGTCCAATTGGATCAGAATCTCCACTCTACACAAACGAATATACAAACACTCATATGATAATGGTTTTTCATTATTAGACAATCAGAAAAATTCTACGTCGTCCCTGGCGAACATGAAAATTGCATAATACATTCTATCGCTACAGCTAGAATGACACCTCTAAATTCAAATGTCCAAAATTAGCCTTTCGTGAGGAGTGAAATCCTGTAGTAATTTCATAGCATATTTATCTGTTTTATTTCATCATTTCACTACAACAACAAAAAATTCAATGTATAGTATGTATCGTTAGATAATTTTTTTCCAATTATTTCAGTCAGATTGAGTCAGAAAAGAAATTGTTTTAGGCCTATTAATTAAGTATTAACTGTGTACAAAAGTGAGATCTCAGTCCAAGTCCGTGATACCATGCAAATCAAGGATATTCGAGCTTCTTACTTAATATTGTTTTGTCAAAGGGGGAAAATAAATCTATTGTTAACTAACTAAATAACTAACTAACCATTACGCCGTTTCCCCGCAGGGGTAGGCAGAGAGGACGGACCGCCAAACAAATCGATCTTGGCATACACTTCTTGCTTCATTCACATTCATACAACGCCTCATACATTCTCTTCTGTTATTCCGACCTCTGACATGGCCCGACTCAAGTATTTGATTCACCTAACGTTCTTTAACAATAATTGTCAATCGCATCCTTACCGTAAATTGACGTAATCATTGACAATTAATATTGACTGTTTTCAGGAAGCTTTATACTTGCACTCTTTTGTAAAACTTCATATTTCCTATTCCAAATGTGTTCATTGCATAACGTGGGGCAATAATCCCTGATAGGGAGAGATTATGGAGGCTTACTCGATACTTAGGACGGGGTATTGGCGGAATAGAACTCGCACTCATTAACATAAAACGCTTCTCTACTAGTTGGATGCAAAGCTAATTTTTAGATATGTAAATGTTAAACAAGATAGTTTTAACAGATACATACGCTATGTTAAGAATTTGATGACACAGCTTGGAATTTAAATGTTGATATTTATTATTTTGAAATCATAAAATTTCGTTACTATGGTAACATCAATGTTTTTGATATTTTGTTGTTTGTTGTCAAAAATCTTTAAAAAAAACTAAATATATTAGTATTTGAGTATAAACGTCATCATTGATAAAAATAAATAAATAAATGGAGTTCCTTATTTCGGTGTGTTATAACGTTTGATTATTTTTACCCGAATTAAGGTATATATTACAATATTCTAGGCACACACCCGTCTACAACACACTTCTATCGGTTTAACTGTCACTAGTACCTACATAATTAAAATTTAAAAAATGAAAATGTCATCTATTAGGATTTTTATCAAATATCAACCAATAAGGAACTCCAGTGAAAAATGCTATGATATTTCTTCAATAAACGCAAATGCACATTGTGCCATCATGTATATATATATATGAAAACGTTATAGCAACAGTTTTCCATATTGGATTTAATTCAAACTACTCTCTAAACCTTCTTGGCACTAATAAAAACAACTTGTGCTATTTTCAGCGAAACCGGTATAGTAATTTTCGAGAACCTCGAGGACAAACAAACAAACTAATATTGATTTATGTATATATATATATATATATATATATATATATATATATATATATATATATATATATAAATCAATATTAGTTTGTTTGTTTGTCCTCGAGGTTGCACATGCACATGCACATTGTGTGCACATTGTGTGCACATGCACATGCACATTGTATGCACATTGTGTGCATTGTTGCACATGCACATGCACGCAAATGCACATTGTGCCATCATGTATATATATATATATATATATATATATGAAAACGTTATAGCAACAGTTTTCCATATTGGATTTAATTCAAACTACTCTCTAAACCTTCTTGGCACTAATAAAAACAACTTGTGCTATTTTCAGCGAAACCGGTATAGTAATTTTCGAGAACCTCGAGGACAAACAAACAAACTAATATTGATTTATGTATATATATATATATATATATATATATATATATATACATAAATCAATATTAGTTTGTTTGTTTGTCCTCGAGGTTCTCGAAAATTACTATACCGGTTTCGCTGAAAATAGCACAAGTTGTTTTTATTAGTGCCAAGAAGGTTTAGAGAGTAGTTTGAATTAAATCCAATATGGAAAACTGTTGCTATAACGTTTTCAATTTAGTATGAAGCACATTGAACTCGCAATGTTTTATTTAGGTTAGCCTATAGATATAACCCTCTTATTAGGCACAGATTGCATATTCAAAAGAAGAAGGTTTTTTTGGGTACAATATTTTCAAAATGGAAAACACGAGTTGGTACCTACTTTTTATGATTTAGATATATTTTGAAAAAAATAAACGTTTGGAATGAAATAAAATATTCAAATGAATGTTTCTTTACTTGGAGATAGTTACTTTCGCTGTCAAATCAATTAAGGCACCCGAGAATTCAACACTTCATAACTTAATTCCAAACAACAACAAAAAAATACCCGAGCAAGGCCGGGTACACATCAGCTAGTTTTAAATAAAATAATAAAAATTACTTTATTATAGTTAAAAAGTGATCATAGTAGGTAAATGAAATACGATACGATAAAGTTTACAGTTTTAGAAAAAAAGTCCTACTGTTACTTAAAAATAGGTCACGAAAATTGGCTAGTTATATAATGCATCACTTGTGTCTCTCTGTGTCTCCTGTTTCTATAGTATTATGTATCATTGAGTGAGATTTGCAATTTTATGTTTTGTATATCCCTTGTCTGATTATTTATAATTTTATGTAATTTGTGTAAATTAACTGAGTTTTTTTATAACTCGATTGTACTCGCGAAAGTGTGAACATCTCTAAAAACCCAGTATAAATAATTAAATTAATAAAAATAAAATAGTTGTCTCTTAAATTTATTTTCACAGTAATACCTATATATTATTTTTTTATATGAATATCGCATAAGAGTCCCAACTGTTCCCAACCGTCTGGAGCCAGTGAGACTATGGCACCCCCAATTGGGGAATATTGTGAGGCTGAAGGTATTGGGGAGGGGAAGGAGAAGAGGAGAGGGAGGTGGGGAAAATACCTGGCTATTCAGATCTGGTCACCAAACACGGCTAAAAGCCTTTTCAAGTAACGTTTCAATTCTGAATGGTGGTCTTTCACCAGGGCGATACAGAGAGTATCCTCCACTCTGTATTCATATTCTAAATTCAGAAAAAAATAATGCTATTTTGGTATTTTTGTTGCTCTTACATTTTGTTTGAGTTTCTTTTTCTAAGTATAATTTAATATTTATTTTCTTTTCATGAAGTTATTTTTACATTTATACCTAAATATGAACCTCTTTTATTACTTAATGCTATTTTTTGTCTATGTTTATAATTTGTCCATGCTTACATATCATTATCAATTCAGTATATATTGTATCCTGACGAGGGAATCATTGATTTCAAAACATGCAGATGTATAATTATTAAATAGTGATTTAAACAAAATAATTGAATTTTTAAATATGATGGGTTAAGAAATATGGAATATATATAAGGTTTGTTATGTCTGTTATAGGTAGAATTCATGATTCACATTTGTACGAAATAATGTGTTTATACAGATAAATAAAATGTAAGTATTTATTTTTCAACAATGTCATTTTACATCGATTGACCTAATTCAATCGAGTAAATAATCCGTTTAGTCAATAAAACATACGTCAACGATAATCCTTATTGCTTTTTTTATAAGATATTTAACGATCTATCAAACAAATATAATTAACATTTAAGTAAAAAGCATTTACTTTATGGCTTGTCATAATTATAATATAAAGGCATAAAGTTGTTTTGAACCACTTCAATTTAATACAAATATCTCAACCGGTTTCAGGAGTACCCTTCCTTCGTCAGGAATCGGAAATATATTAAATCTAAACTAGACATACATTAATATTTACGTGTTGGAGTGGGAGTCGACCAAAATGGAAGGGGTTATTAGGGGGTCTTCTGGAGGAACAAAGCGATTAACTTGAAAAATATCTAAAAGAGGACTATTGACGGCCTCCATGGTCGAGGGGTATGGCTCTCGACTACGAATCCGAAGGTCGCGGGTTCAAATCCCGGCGTGCGTAAGTAAATTTTATTTAATTCGTTCTTTTTCACAATTAATTCATTAAAAATAATATATAGTGTATTCGCGCACGTTCCAGAGTGGAAGATACTATCAGTATCGTCCTGGTGAAAGACCACCATTCGGAATTGAAAGGTTGGTTGAAATGGCTTTTAGTCGTGTTCGGTCACCAGATCTGAAGAGGCAGGTATTTCCCCACCTTCCTCTCTCCTTCTCATTCCCCTCACCAAATCATTCAGCCTACTTCAGTCCCACTGGCGCCAGATGGTTAAGAGCATTTGGGACTCTTGTGCGTTAATCATATAAAAAATTAAAAAAACAAAAAACGGTAAATTTACTTGTTTATTCAATATGTTAGAATTAATATTTACGGATTTTTTAATTTCCGGTGTTTCTAAATTATCCATTTTTTTATATAACTTTTTTTTATTATTACAGAATAACTCCTTTATCTTCAGTAAATACATAATCGCTTGAAATGAAATGATTAGCAAACTCTTTTGTTATTTAAATATCTTAAATGTTCCTCGATTCTGATATTAACGATTTTTATTTTAATATAAACTATATTAAGCACATTAAGTCTAGTGAAATCGACACAAATGAATAATGCTAACATCATTTTAAAACATATTTCAACTCTAACCACTGACCAAAACCATTAGATTTGTTTTCCTTCATACAAGTTGAAGTTGGCGATTGGATTGGCAATAATATTTACCGCCGCATAGAAGCTTTGTAACGTTCGAACTCTAGCAAAACCCATTTGGGTTCTGAACCTAGAAAATAAGTCGAATACTTCAGTTCAGAACAGTCCGAGCAGTTAGAAACGGTCATAGTTCAAAATGATATTAAAACACAAGGTGCACTCGAAGATAAATTAACATTGAATGAACGTCAGTTTGTTTACTGCTCCATAGATAAGTCCTTATTGAGCACAGATGAATCATTTTCACTTCTACAATCAAGGTAAAATCACTGCGTGGAATGATTTTCAATTAAATGATTAAGAGTTTTTTTTAAACCACTATTTAATAGATAAACATCAACATGTTTTAAAACCAATGGTTCCCTCCTCAGGATGCGTATACTAAAAAAAATAATGACGTAAGCATAGACGAATTACAGAAATAGAAAAAAAATTGTCAATAAGTGATGAGATAGAATAAATAATTATGTAAATTAAAAAAAATATTATAAAATACTAATTAGTATATTTATATTAGAAAATACAAATTTTAACAGAATCAATGTATTAATTAAATGTGGAAATAAAAATAAATAGATGGAATTTTTTTTTGAATTACTTGTTTATTATTAATATGTTTTAACACTTTTTTAATAGTAATATTTAATCGAATAAAAAACACAAAATTAAAAAAAAATAGTATATTGAATTTCTGTTTTCTAATTTAAATTTTAGCGTTTTAAATGATTTTATTTTTATTTTATATAATTATTTTTACACCCAGTTATTATCTTAACTTATCAATTATTGTTAATTTTTGTGTATTTATATTATTTTGTCTATGCTTATATCATTCGTTTTTAGTGAAATCTGTATCCTGACGAGGTAACTTTTGGTTTCGAAACATGTTGATACGAATTTATTAAATAGTGTTTCATACAAAGTAACTAATACATTTTAAAAAAATCTTATAATTTGCATTACAACTAATTTACAAAATTTATTTAATTAAGGGGTATTCTTGGTCGCGTATACCTAATCAGAAAGGAGGAGTTCATGTGTCTGTTAATGGAGCCACGATTCTTAATTTAGTAGGTACATGATATTTAATTTGCTCATATTTATAAAATGTGTTGATTGAAATATTTACGTAAGTAAGTTTTTTTAAAGAAGAGGTTAATTTTATTTATTTGTTCTGATTGGTCAAGACAATGGGGAGGTACATACATACTTCTTCTTCTCCTTGCCCTACTCGGGTCGGGGACCCATCACATCGACAAGGTGCCTTCAGTCATCCTTGTCCTGTGCAACGTTTCCGGCATCCGTCCATAGTAGGTCCAGCCTCTCCTCACACAGCCTCTAGAGTTGATTATCCCCCCTGTGTCTGAGGCGGTACACTGGACGTCTTCCCTCTGGAATATCACTCAGAATTCTCAGTGGAAGTCGACCTTCTGGCATTCTTAACACGTACCCAAGCCACCTCAATTGTGACTTTTCTATGAATAACTTTTTACATTTAATCATTGTCAAGTCACATTTGTGACAAGTGAGATAGCTATATACATATATAACCATATATTATATCACGCTCTTGGTCAACTGCCGATATTTGAAGAAGTCAGAAATCGCAAATCATTCTCATCTTCGACCCCTGATACTTATTTGCTCTCCCTTCTAATTTACAAAAAAAAAACAAAATCAGTACCTGGCAGTATTTAACCCTTTGAGGCACAAGATTTGAATAAAAAAAATGCTTCTATTGCACAGAATTTCGAAAACAAACTGTTGAAAATGGCCTTAAACGCCTAAACTGTTAAAAATGGCCTTAAACGCCGAAACACCTGTCACAATAATAACAACTAAAATACTTGCAGAACTTAATAATAACATTATTAAATTTGATTTATATTCAATTTAAAAAATAAATGGAGTTCTACGAATTAAACACAAATACAATTTAAAAATTACATCCCACCATGCAGCAAAAGATAAAAAAGGTGGTTTATTTTTTATACCACTATGCTTCAAGGGGTTAAGTCAGCCATTCATCCCACATTATGTTTATGGATATCAAATCATGATGATCAATGAGAGAAATAACAATTTCGATAAAGACGTTAATTATTTGTCATTGGCCTAAACAAATTGGGAGGTAAATAGTCAAGCTGACTGTACAAACATAAGTTAAAAAATTGCTTACTGACTGTTTTTCATTTGGTGCAAAATTATTGTTATATAATATGTACCCATTGCATTGCAAACTAATTTTGGCATTAAAAAAAATCCAAAATTCTTTTAGGACTGATGGAAAATAATGAAGTGTAGAATAATGAGGGAAGTCAAAGGAATGAACAAAATAGTATAATGCTAATCATTTAGCTTACAGAGTAAGTAATTAAATACAACTAAAGATATCTTTTTTTAATAATTGCAAGATTAATATGAACAAGAATAATGTTAAAAATATTAAAGCGCTTTGTTTCAACCACTGTTTATTGATATAATCTACATGTTTCAAAACTGAGAGTCCCTTCTTCGGGGTAAAACTGAGTAAATTAATAAACAGTAATTAACCTTTACGTACTGAAGGTAAAAAAAATGACATACGATCCGAAGAGGGTCGCTAGGGTCCCCCATAAAGTCTTTCTAGTAACATTCGGATGTAAGTTACTACTGTTTTAGTCAGACGTCGGCCGTCCATATTTTGTCAGCAGTCAATCATTAAGTAACGCAAAACGAAAAAGAGGTAGTACGATAGTGAGCGAGACTCAAATAAATTATTGCAACCTTTTGCGGTAAAACGTACTTAACTACCGCATTTTCGGATTGTTTGCGGGGAAGGAAAAATGTTCCAAAGTAATAGGAATACGAAATGGGAAATCGAGCATCGTGCAAGGGAGAGGAAAGTAATTTTTCCAGATTTTGAAAGATATTGTATATCTTAAAAAATAGTAACGCTATAATAGATTTTTCAATACATATCAATTACAGAATAGTTTTCCTACGATTAACTTAAATATATGCTATTTAATAAAAAATAAAAAAACAACTTAGATATTGCACAATGTTCCCGTTTTGGGGTAAGTATATTACCCCTTTGTATATCATTATTATTTATGTACCGATTCTAATATAAAAAAACGTTATTTTCCTTCATAAAGATACAAATTATCTTTTTGTTGTTAACGTGTTTTATTTTGCATTGTGTGACTGTACTCGACCGATATGTAAAGTATCTAATGAGATTTGAAAGAGTTTTTGTTGAATGGGTTTACGGAAGCCTCAGAAGTCATATTCCGTCGCTAAGTCCCGAGCCTCGCAGCGAAAACTTAGCTCCGGCGCCCGTTTGGTAACGCCGGACACACATACCCAGTTAATACCCGCAATATAAGGGTGATATTATTATTTGTTGGCGAACAGGGAAGCCCGTGGAGATTTGTGCAAAACCGATAAAATAACGAAGGCATTACGCTAACGTTGGAATTTTAATCATTCGTATAAATCTGGAATAAAAAATGTTATTTTCTGGGATACGTTGTGAAACTATAATATCATATATAATCGTGTGAGATAAATAAAACAGAAAAGCATTCAAAGCAAAAACAAAATATAAATAATACATTTAATATCAAGGGTATAAATATATTATGAACATTTTTTTTTCTTCATATGAATACCCCACAAGATTACCAAAGGCTCCCAACCCTCTGGAGCCAGTGAGACTATATCATCCCCAATTGGGGAATGTTGTGTGGCTGAAGATATTTGGGAGGGGAAGTAGAAGGGGAAGAGGAAGGTGAGAAAATACCCGGCAGATCTGGTCACCAAACACAGATAAAATCCATTTCAAGCAAAGTTTCAATTCTGAATGGTGGTCTTTCACCAGGGCGATACTGAGAGTATCTTCCCCTCTGGAACGTGCGCAAATATACTACATATTATTTTTAAATGAATTAATTGTGGAGCAGCACAAATTAAATAAATAAAATTTAATTGTGTATGCCGGGATTTGAACCCGCAACCTTCGGATTCGTAGTCGAGAGTATTACCCCTTGACCATGGATGCAGTCATAATTACACGCCATAGTTAACTACAAGCATAACAATATAGCACAAATAACTGAAAAGGGTAACCATCAAATGTGGTATTAGGTCGTACAATGACATCAGAGAGTATATAAAGAATAAAAGTTCATGAAGGATATAAAACTAAAAGATATGCATACATATAAAACATATACGAGTTAGTACATTTTTAAAGTTATATTAATATTGATTGAAACGATATGATAGTATAGTCTTCTCGTACTTACCTTCCATGCAGTTAAATAGTTCCGCTATATCTGCGTATTATTACCAACTTCATCTAATCTAGGTACACGCGATTGTTTGTAATGCTCAGTCCTGGTGTTGTTGCATTTAAACAGTATTTTGGAGCGAGTTGCTCCCGTAGGTATACTGAACATTTGAAGAGTGGGATGTTTATCTTTTTTCCTTTCAAACTTTTTTATGTGAATAACGCACAAGAGTCCCAACTGGCACCAACCGCCCAGAACGCCCATACTTACACAATAATAATAATCAAAGGATTATTTCTCTGTAGCTGTTTTCTTGGGAAAATCACCACAAGGGCGCAAGCACGACAATATACCAAGCAATCCATTAGCTGCGAGGGGAGAATTTATTTAATTGCCTTCCAGGCGAAATTTAGAAACGGAAAAATCTTTATTAAAATATTTAATAAAAATTTGTTCAATCCAAAAATATAATAACAAAATAATTAAAATTTATAAACTTGTAATGTATTCATTTAGGTGATCATTCTAGTTAAATAGGTGAAAATGTTATTTTCTTTTTTCTGAAAGTTAATTTAAGAAAAACGATGTGCTGGAAATAATGGTCATTTTAAACATTTTTAAAAACTATGGATGTCATATGATTGACGCTTTTTTATTTGTTTTTCCATTTTATCGCAACTTAAGGAAAATCAATAAAAATGAATTTGACAGTCAAATAATTTTAAAAAGACTCCGTCTTTCATCGAGCTGTATAATTATAATTGTATGTATTATTGTAATTTCTTCAAAAGATTGGTATTCACTGTGTGGCGCCATTATTAATAAATGAATTTAAAAATTACTTTTTTAATCACTACTTTATTAACACACACATATCAACATATTTTGGAAACGATGCTTTCTTCATCAGGAGTATATTGAATAAAAATATTGTATATATTCCTGACGAAGAAAGCATCGCTTTCGAAACTTGTAGATATCTGTAAATTAATAAAGTGTTGAATACAAAGTATATTATTTAATTCATTCATTTACGTATTATTATTTAAGAATTAACTGTGCTTATTTTATTATTGCATTACATTAAGTGTCCGTTTATAGAACACAATAATTTTCAAAACCCTTCCTTTTAGACTACTGATACTGACCTCCATTTTTAGCCATTTATTTATATCGCCTTGTTTTAAGCCCTTTGCATACCAAAAAGCTATTTTAATACGTATTTGATTATAAACACAGATTTTATTTCAAACTTTTTTCCCACCCAATATGATAATTCCAAATTTACTCGCGCAGATAAAACTTTTTCTGTATTATTATAAACTTTTCCATTTTACCATTTAAGTGGCATCGTAAATCCCCGGGACCCACAACAAAATTTCACCCCTTTTCCCCTCTCATTCTATTCACCGCTGTTGCTAGCGCGTCTCAGTATCTTCCTGTTTTCTGACTAAGAAGGAGTATAGGCAGCTTGCTCACATAACCACAATGTCTATTTACGAGAGTCATATGGGTCCCCGGGACCCACCACGCCGTTTACGTTAGTGTTTTTTTTTTCATTTGATTTATTTTACCAGTATTATTTTCGAGATGGCCAGTCAAACCCTGAACCAAGTACTTTAAATATCACATCTACCTCGAAGATAAACATTGGACGAACTGTAAAACTACGTATAAATCAAAAAAAATCCTTGGTCACGCGAGCCTGACATCGGTAGAACAGGAAACCGTAGCTCATTTGGAGGAAGTTTTTTTTTATGAGAATGATGCAGAGTATATTCCGAGCGATCACCATACAAACTGTTCACGTTCTGCCACATCTGAGAAGGAATATCATAAATCCTATTTGCGTGGTTTGTTCCAAACAATCTGTATGATATGTTGCAAGCCTTGCAAAAATATGTGTAACTTTAACTATTGTCATTATTTCAATTTTGGTTTTGTTATTATTGTTAAAATATTTTGTACAGCGGATTTCCGCTCAAGACGCCTGCAGATATAAGTATATCGACTTGGTTATACGGCCGTATATCATCTCTGCATACTTACTTTATAAATGAGAATATACAGCAGAAATCATTATTTAGGAGATCAACTGTCGGAGGGATCCACTGTCCGAGGGATCAACTGTCGGGGAGATCAACTGTCGGTGGATCAACTGTCGGGTCACCAAGTATGACATCAAAGCATAGATAATAAATAGGTAAACATTATATATATATATAAACACACACAGGCTTTCCCTTTGTGGGATTTTTTGTTTACATATTTTATTTTAACATATTTTCTTGTATTTTATACATCGTTTCAAAATGTACTTAATTACCAAAAAATTTCAATAAAAATAAATTATATTATATTGCGAGGAAAAGTATAAAATAATAATGGAAATAGAGCCTTTCAATCATGGAAATAATAAAAGGCATTTAAGGAAACATGCAAAAATTTGTTGTTCATGGGGATTGGTCTTTGTTTGGTTGCAACTTTGAATCTGTATCTTCGCTTTTGTCCCAAGAATCCATGTCTTCTTACTCATATTGAAGTCAGCAATTTTTTTAAGGTTTTTTTTTTTCTATGGGGAGGATAGAGCGGTAGATACTGTCAGTATCGCCCTGGTGAATGACCACCATTCAGAATCGAAACGTTGCTTGAAATGGCTTTTGCCGTGTTTGGTGACCAGATCAGCCAATAACCAGGTACTTTCCCACCATCCTTCGTCCCCATCTCCTTCCCCTTCAATACCTTCAGCCTTACAATATACCTCAATCGGGGTTGCTATAGTATAACTGGTTCCAGATGGTATGATGCAATTGGGACTCTTGTGTGGCATCACATTAAAAAAATTCAATTTTATTAAACCAATTTTGTTTAAATTTACAGTTTCTAGAATAGTTTCTAATATAAATACGTATAATAATTATTTTGTATATTTTCATTATTATTATTTTATATAAATACTCAAATATTTATCTGTTGTCATCAAATATGGATAATTTTGTATATATTCATAATTTGTTTATGATTATATCAATATATTATTGTGATTTCTATCATGATTAAGTTTCGACACATGTTGATATTTATTAATTAATTTGTGGTGAAATTAAAAAATTATTTTAATTTAACATGAAACGATGCAACAAAGTGAATTTACATTTATAGAAGTAGTAATTTTTTACAGAAACATTGAAATTTTTTGTTTGTACAAAAGCCGTTTTAGTTGTAGTTTTGTGAAATATTCGTTTTGAGGATTTGAAAATCTTGTGAACCGATCAGAGTTTGTAATTGTAAAAAATTGCCTTTTGTGATAATAAGAAGAGGTTTTAAGGTTGAGTCGAATGAACTTACCTATCCTGAAATACCATATTATAGTTTAGATTGAATATAATATTAAAAGGAATAACAATTTTTAATTAGTCCTCCTTAATCGAAAATGTCGAAGTCTATGAGTAGATTTTACAAAGTCCGCGTGGTTTTGACTTCAAAGTAGCTAGTTTGCATGATTTCAGCCTCACTTCCGGAGTCAGAGGAGGATGCGGTAAGATTCCTGGCTAACTTCCGGTTAAACGGACGAGATCCGGTTACATCTCATTCTTCCGGTTAACCCGAGGTGGCGGCGGAACGTTTGAAGTCATGGACCGGAAAACTGAACATATCGGAAGCTTTGGGATTGCAATTGCAAAGTTGTAATATGATTTTACAGGCTTATGAAGTTAATATAAAATTGATTGGAGCTTTGAGTCTTCGATTTATGAACGAAAAATCTGTTGTAAATATATTTTTTTTAAAAGAAAAACAAATATTCCCTGGTTACGAATAACTTGACAATATTTGAAAATCTCCTACTACCATCACATTAAGTGGAAGATGTTGCTTGTGTCGTAATGGGGGACCTAGCCAGCGGAGGAATTGAACTCACGACGGCTGGGTGAGACCCAAACTCGATGCCAACTCAGCCACTGACCGGTCAATAATATTGTTAAATATTATTGACCATGCCCAGGCGGTATGAAAAAACAAAGGATCGTTATTTTCAGAACCGTTGTCGCCAATTTGTCCTGGAACATCACGCAGAAGCTCATTAAAAAAGGTTATACGTTAAAATTACATAATTTCTTTAATAAATATAAAATTACTTTATGGTGCCATTATTAATAAAAAAAATATTATGTGTAAACTTCTGTTTAATATATAAAGGATATTTTGAAAGCGAAGCTTCCCTTATTATGATTCACAGTATGCTAAGAAAAAATACAAGTAAAGACAAATTACAAAGATAAACAAAAATTGATAAATATTACAAATTAAATATTTTTGACAATAGATTCTCTATTCTGTGAGGTACTTTGAAATATGTTTTCCCAACATTAAATGGTAATGTTTTCGAAATTGTTTTATAACGACGTGACTGCTGTTGATTTATTTAAATGTTTTATGTTATTTAGGTCTTGTGAATATACTGAAAAGTGGGGAATAAGGAATTTTTCTTGCTTTTTTAATTAATGTTACATTAGGATCATCCGTCATTTAATAATATCCAATTGTTCAAGTTATTTTTTTGTATTCATTTAGTATTAAAGATATTCATTTCCGTGATTTTCAACTTTCTACCAATGAGAAATTTGATGAAAAATCTTCATTGACTCGGAAGAAGACAAATGTTACAATTAAGGAATGAACTGGAGTCGGATGAACATCTCTCCTTTATGATTCACAATACCATTATTAATTTAAATGCTTTTCTTCTACCTCCTATTAGGATACGGTACTATATAAAAACGAACAGAATTCGAATTCCACACCAGATACCGATTTACCTAATAAATTACTATAATTTCATTTACCTACAAAAACTCATATTAAGAAACAGGGACGGTTCGTGATATTTTTGTGTACTAAAGTGTTAAGACCTAAAAAAAACTGCAACATAACGTAGCCAAAAATGATTTTTAATTTATTTATATTTTTGTATGGAGATTTGTAAGTTGGTGTTCACATAACCAAATTGAACCAACAACGTCCGTTAAGAAGGTCCGTAGTAGCGATGAGTCATGACTCATTTTTTAACCTACCTCGGGTGTCACGGTAACAGTTCAATATGTTTGTTTGCCACAAAAGTACGACTCAATTGGACGATAGCTCATTTAAGAGCCGGCACATATTAATAACCGGCGGTGGCTTCCACTACTCCCAGCTCATTTGACTTCCAGTTCATGAGCTCATACCCCAGTTCATATGACTTCTAACTCATACGACTCCCAGCTCCTACGGCTCCCAGCTCTTGGAGTATAGGTGTAGGTATATAACGTCCAGGTGCCAGACTGTCAGGTGCCGTTCTCGTACTGTAAAATGCCTACACACGATTAAATACGATAATTATTTCTATCTCTATACACGAACGTGTGAACCCTACACAGCAAATGCTTTAAGATGCATCACGATGCCAAATATTAATTTCAAGTCCCATGATCGTGGGCGTAATTTAGCCTTACAGAAATTAGATACGTATACGATGATTTTATATAAACAAATTAGAATAAAGGATCTTATTCAGTGATGCGTTTTCGTAGAAATTCGTAAGAATACTATCGAACACCTGAGATATGTTTGTCTATCTTTTTAGAGAAATAAACAATCTTTCTTATGTGGTTCCAATATTTATCAAAAAGAGTCACAGTTCAATTGAGTTTCGGTACGGTTTACCGGGAGTGTTTACTACTTATCGCTAGTCCGTAAGCGCTACTAACAACTCTTAAAATATTGATACTTTTTTTTTAAACATGTTTTACTATCTATAATTCTTTTCTCGCATTTCTATTAAAATGAAAGTAAAGAAGTGAAATACCGTAAAATTAAAAATAAAGGTGTCTAATTCTGCATTTTATCTGCAGAACGGAAATCCTTTAGTTCACCCTTAACAATGGCGACAACATACTTCCGGTAGAGAGAACGAGACTCTCCATTAATATAAATTAATACTATAGATATTTAAAAATGTTCAATAATTTGATTTTTTTTTACATGAATACCGCACAAGAGTCCCAACTGCTCCCAACCGTCTGGAGCCAGTGAGACTACGGCAATCCCAATTGGGGAATGTTGTAAGGCTGAAGGTATTGGGGAGGGGAAGGAGAAGGGGAAGGGGAAGGGGGAGGTTGGGAAATATCTGGCTATTCAGATCTGGTCACCAAACACGGCTAAAAGCCATTTAAAGCAACGTTTCAATTCTGAATGGTGGTCTTTCACCAGGGCGATACTGAGAGTATCTTCCACTCTGGAACGTGCGCAAATATACTATATATTATTTTTAAATTAATTAATTGTGAAACAACACAAATTAATTCAATAAAATTTACTTGCGCACGCCGGGATTTGAACCGGCGACCTTCGGATTCGTAGTCGAGAGCCTTACCCCTCGACCATGGAGGCCGTCGAATAATGTGTTAAATAGAGAAGCGAGCTTCACTGATATTAACTTTTTTATTATTGATAAACAATAAAATATAAATAAGAGGGATGATGTTATCGGAAGTATTGAATATTTATAGATTTAATTACAAAAAGTTTGATAAAAATTTACAAAAAAATGTTAATTGTATTTGTGTTTAATTGGTAGAACTCCATTTATTTTTTTTAATAAAATTTGTGGTAAATCAAATTTACTAATGTTATTATTAAGTTCTGTACGTATTTTATTTTTTAACTGTGGTTGAATTACATTCAGATGACTTACTTATGTGATTTTATTTACTCCCACCCAATTTTAATTTAGAGAGTTCAAAATTAATTAATTCCCATAAAACCGTTTTATTTTGACAATAATTATAATAAATAAATATTTTCTATTCTCTGGGGTACTTTCAGTTGAAAGCTGTTTTTCCCACGTAAAGTGTTTTCTTAATTATTTTATAATGACGTGAATGCTATTTGTTGAAATGAAGTCCCAACTGCTCCCAACCGTTTGGAGCCAGTGAGACTATGGCATCCCCAATTGGGGAATGTTGTAAAGCGCACTTGAAGTGAAATAACACAAAACTGCGCTATATAAATGCTTTGTTATTATATTATTATATTATTATTGTGAGGCTGAAGGTATTAGGAAGGGGAATGAGAAGGGGAACAGGAAAGGGGGGGAAATACCTGAATATTCGGATCTGGTCACTAAAGATGGCTAAAAGTAATTTCAAGCAATGTTTCATTTTGAATGGTGGTCTTTCATCAGGGCTATACTGAGAGTATTTTTCACTCAGGAACGTGCGCAAATATACTTTATATTATTTTTAAATGAATTAATTGCGAAACCACACAAATTAATTAAATACAATTTACTTTCGGGAATCGAACCCGCGACCTTCGGATTCGTAGTCGAGAGCCTTACCCCTCGACCATAGTGGCCGTAATGGCGCCATTTTCATAAAATTACAAAACTAGAAAACATCTAACCCAAATTAAAGTATTTTAAAACTACATCATACACATGACGTACTATAAAATTGTGACAAACGCCAAAGAAATAGTAAATTAAATCATAAATAATTACTTTGTTTAAAATCATTGTGTAAAATATAACACAGCGGTTTTAAACAATGTATTTAATATTCTACATCTTCTTGATAGATTCGGGTATCTTTAAAATTACTGAAGTGTTACTATTATATTAAGTCTATTCTCACTGTAATAAAACTGAATTACTGTTTTTTTTTTCAATTTGTTTAATACTTGCTAATATTTTTATAATATTATTTAAATCGATTTAACGTAATTGTACTCTGATATCTCTAAAAAAACTGTTACGCTCTTTTCATATTTAAAAAAAATCCAACTTCTGTACATTGATCACAACATGGATGTAGGTGAATATTGTTATTTTTGAAAAATTTCTATGACAATTGATATTATTTATCGTTGTATTAAATAATATTTCCGAACTAAACTGCTGCTGATGAGCTACTTGCATTGACTTAGCGGGTACAAGTTCCCATTGTTTTGATATTATGCAATAAAAAATAAATAAAAATTAGTTTAATAAATATTACTATACAAAGTTATTTTACATCTTTTGAAGCAATAAAAGGGTAAATTGTCCAGGAGAGTATTTTTTTTTATTTCTTTTACCTAGAAGTGTGAATAGAGAGAGAGGTTAGAAGGAATTCAAGAATTTTTTTCTAATATGTTCTTTTATATGTTTAAATATATTTGTATGTTAATTTTATCAGAATTAAAAAAAAAAAATTAAAATTTAGAAAAGTTTAGGACTACACTATAATCACGAAAACCAGCCATTATTTAGTGTAACACAATCCTAACCGCAATTGTGGCGTTTAAGATTGTGTTGCATCATCAATATTATTACCTTTAGTAAGTACTTACGTACCTGACGGCCTCCATGGTCGAGGGGTAAGGCTCTCGACTACGAATCCGAAGGTCGCGGGTTCAAATCCCGGCGTGCGCAAGTAATTTTTATTTAATTAATTTCTGTTGTTTCACAATTAATTCATTTAAAAATAATATATAGTATATTTGCGCACGTTCCAGAGTGGAAGATACTCTCAGTATCGCCCTGGTGAAAGACCACCATTCAGAATTGAAACGTTGCTTGAAATGGCTTTTAGCCGTGTTTGGTGACCAGATCTGAATAGCCAGGTATTTCCCCTTATCCCCACCTTCCTCTCCCCTTTCTTCTTCCCCTCCCCAATACCTTCAGCCTCACAACATTCCCCAATTGGGAATGCCATAGTCTCACTGGCTCCAGACGGTTGGGAGCAGTTTGGGACTCTTGTGCGGAATTCATATTAAAATAAAAAAAAACTATTTCAACAATGACATAAAAATAAAATAAACTTTTAATGTAAAACTATACTACGTGCTTAGCAAAGATTCACACTTTTAATAATACTCAGTTTGTCGTTTAGGCTTGCCTACTTGATGTTTTTACTTTTTCCCGAAAATAATTGTTTTACAAATGTTTCTAGTATTGGGAAAGATTGATACGATCCTACTGAAGTCGAATACAAAGTTTAAAAAAAAAAACAAAAAAAATTATGTTTGGCACAGTTTTACACTAGATGGAAGAGGGCAATTATATTACAAACAAACCTCACAAAGTTGCTAGCGAAAGATACGGTAATTGTCGTATTTTGATTTAATATTAAACTGTCACGCGTTACGTGAGGTCGTGTGCTATCTCTAGCAGAATTGCTTATAAATACCAAAATAGCCTCCTGTGTAATTATACAGTGTTTCCAATCTACGGCAAACGCTAATAAAAACCAAGAAATAACATTTCATTTAAACGTACAAATAAGAAAAAAAATGGGTTACGCCGTGATTTCATAGTAAGTAAAAATAACCCACAACTACGTCGTCAGAAATGGAACACTGTTATTTACGTTCAAAGGTACGAATATGATTGGACGCCTTCACTTCGCAGCACACTGTGCTTTGAAATTTTAATATTATACTTGATGACTCATTAGAATTTAACTATTGATATGTATATTTGGCTCTGTGTCTAGTTTTTCCCGACCTACTTTTACCCAGGGTGAAGAATGTAATGTACAACGCAACTTTTAAATGTGAAATCGACGACGGGTCGTATTTCTATTTAATTCAGAATGACATTATTCTTTGAATTTCTATCTCGGTCAAGCATGACCAGTGTTTAAACAAAGAATTGACTGAAAACTTAAATGTATTTGTTACCTTGCCGTATTTTGCGTAAATATTGTTAGACGATAACGTTTATGTTTGTGATGTCATTGGAGAATGAACGAGAAAACTGCTATTTAAAAATGAACGATTGTGATTAAAGGGACAGAATTAAAATATGTTAAAACCTTAGAATATCTGAATTCAACAATAGTGTTCCTAAAAAGAAAAGATCACAGAATAGATTTAAAATGAAGCAAATCTATCCCCGATAAAAATATGGTTTCCAAATTGTTATCGATCTAAAATCGTTTTATTTAAGCTATGTTTGACTGCTGGATAAAAGAAAATTACGTCTCATAAACGAACGCAAATGCTGTCTGAAACACTTCCGGAATATTGCTGAGAGTATGTTAGGTACCACATTTAAATAACAAGTAGGTACGGGCCAAAAACAACCACGCCAAACTGTAAAAAAAACGCACGCACCTTGTCTGTCTCGCAGTTCGTAGTATGGCCAATACGAATCCAGTTGGGGTAGGTTCGTCCGCCCTTTTCGGCTCTTGGGGGGGAATCTGACGTCACAGGGTGAGTGCCGCACGGTAGAGGGGGGTAAAATGACGTCACATGGGGTGTGCTGCACGAGGAAGGGGGGGGAATGTGACGTCACAGGGGGTGTGCAGCACGGGGAAAGGGGGGAATGTGACGTCACGGGGGGAGTGGTGGGAAAGAGGGTAGGCGTGGCCAGGCTGGTAAAGCCCCCCCTCTAAAGGGACCCCTTTGGCCGAAGAATTCGGAGTAAGGCAGAGAGCTGCGGGCTGCGACGCCGGTAAATGTATCGATTAAACGTAATGGATATTTTAACGGTTTTTTGTGTGATTTCTTGCAGTTTCATGTAGTGCACTCTACATCTGGTCACTACCTACCCACATTGATGTAATTTTCTTTATTATCTTTTATAAGGAAAACACTTAAACCAATTTAGTTATTGAAAAATGACTTAAATACTTAATTGATTATTTTTTCATACCGTAACAAAAGTTTTTATAGGATTTTTTTCAAACGAAGTTTATAATATGTTAATTAATATTTATTATTAATTATTAAGTCACGATACGACAAACTAATTTATTTGGTAAATGATACACCACTACATATATTGGTTATACTAACATTCGATTTTTCTTAAACCTTTGATATAAAATTACATGCCAATTATTTTAAAACGGTATATAAAACGGTGTAAAAAACAGCCCACAGGAAAACCTGGGTGGTTTAAAAATTATATTTTTTTTTAATTTTTTGAGTTTTTAATAAAATAACTTTATATAACTAAAATACTATCTAACTGATGATCACGACGTTTCCCCGCAGGGGTAGACAGAAAGTATGGACCGCCAAACAACTCGGTGTTGGCACAAAATCTTTGTGTGTGCGACAATCCAATTTTAGGCAAAAATTTTATAAGTGCTTAACACATTTTGTACATTTACGATAAAGCATGCCATCTGGATGCCTGAGGTAGATAATACCATACATGTTGAAAGGTATCTGATATGGAAAAACCTTTATCACTTCTACAGTTTTATCATGATATAAGGATGTTTCAAGTCATCTCTTTCCTAATTAGTGGCGATTTTCTCGAAGGTACGTTTGGGCAGTGAACTTCAATAAAATGATCAGAAAATAAAACACATGTGTATCATTCGAACCATTCCAATTCGACGATTAAAAATAACACCCGTCCATATATGTAATACTGTTCGAGAACAAGTCCGAAATGAATTTCTTGTGTGCGTTATGAATTTATCGTCTATGGGGCTTTCTCTCATAAGAAATAGTTCATACATAACAATTCTCGTGGCGCTTCGGCGGTAAACCATGACGAGCATGCAATCCTTCGGAATCTATAAGGAGACTGTGCGTGCGGCTTCATGAAGATTTGTTAACAACAAATTTGTACGGAATATTATTTAGCAAGAATCAACAGACCTTTTTTCTACGATTATCGTGTTTTAAGTCCTTATTGAAACTACTGAATACGATTCTTTTTTATAAAAAAAAGTAAAATTTCTTACATAAATTGTGATTTTTGTATTTAAAACGTTTTTTTTAACCTATGACATTATGATACAATATTCATTAGCTATGAATGTTTTAATGAATCTCCGAATTATTTCTTATTGCTAGGTCGCTAATTTCTGATGGAGTGAAATGATGAAATTCCTCGAGATCTAAAGGGAAAAATATATAATATGGGAAAGAACAAAATGGTTTTTTTTTTAATTTTTTAAATCTTTAATCGAACTCCGAATGAGATGTTCTACGAACTACTACTGTTCCTAATAAATAACTAAGAGTATGTTAAAAAAGTACATTTCATCAAAATTTTGTTGTTTTACTCCCTCCCGAACAACTTTCCCCATTGCGCCACGAATCCTGTCAGGTGTTCAACTAGGTACATATATGTCTATAAATAGATAACACCTGCCTTAAGTACCCCACGGGTTACGCTGTAATACATCCAGTTGCAGTACAGTCGCTCCGCTGGTCAGTGAGTTGCTTATTAAATATCTCTCTGTATTAACGAGATTACGAGGCTTGCCGTAGGCCCAACTCTGCAGGATATAACGATGCATGTAGTTGGACAATGCACAGGCAATCTTCTCGGAGTCAAATATTCCACAAGTCCATTGCTGTTATTGGTTTATCAATTATTACAAGAGAATCCCTGGAGCAAGAGGATGATTTCGAATACTGTATGACCGATAAGAATATTCGCAGATGGGTGATACAATTTTTTTATTAATTGCGACTATTACTGTTTGTATGACGGCCTCCATGGTCGAAAGGTAAGGCTCTTGACTACGAATTAGAAGGTCGCGGGTTCAAATCCCGGCGTGCGCAAGTAAATGTTATTTAATTAATTTGTGCTGTTACATAATTAATTTATTTAAAAAATAATACATAGTATATTTGCGCACGTTCCAGAGTACAAGATACTGTCAGTATCGCCCTGGTGAAACACAACCATTCAGAATTGAAACGTTGCTTGAAATGGCTTTTAGCCGTGTTTGGTGACCAGATCTGAATAGCCAGGGATTTTACCACCTTCCTCTTCCCCTTCTTCTTCCCCTCCCCAATACCTTCAGCCTCACAACATTCCCCAATTGGGGATGCCATAGTCTCACTGGCTCCAAACGGTTGGGAGAATTTGGGACTCTTGTGCGAAATTCATATAAAAAAAAAATTACTGCCTTAACTGCCATTTGCAATGCGTCAATTCGTCTTCGTTGTTTTCCCACTGTATTTAAATAAGCAAATGTTATTCTAATTCCAAAAGACCAACTTATAACAGGTAACCATTGCCCGAAGAGCCTTCTCCCCTGCAAGACTTGCAGAAAATCATCGTTCTTCGATGACAGTTAAACTTCCAAGAAAATAAATTCATTCCAGACATCCAACATTCGACCGTCCATTAACGTCTTCGGATTGTATAACACATTACTCGTGGCTTTAATAGTAATAAACATTATTCTATCTTTTTGCTCGACGTAAGCAAAGCTTTTGATAAGGTAAGGCATAACGGCCTACTATATAAAATAGACCGTTCTAACATTCCGACCGATGATGCAACCAGTATCAAGCTTTCTGTCAGATCGTTTTTTACCAATTAGATGGTATTCTTTCCCCTGAATGATTTTTAATAACCGGAGTCCTTCGAAGCGCACTCCCATCCCCCGATCTTTTTAAATTATACTCTAGTAATATTCCCAGGCCCATGGACCATAATATTATGATCTTACAATTTGCAGATGATACCAATATCGCGTTCAACTCCAAGCCACTTTAGTCGAAGACTATTGCAAATAATGGCGTATCTCAATAAATACTACTAAAAGGGGTGCGACTATCTTCACATGAAGAAAACCTAAACATCCCCCGAATATCATACTGTTTGGGGAAAAAGGGTGACATGGAAAAAATCTTTGAAATATTTTGGACTCACTTTAGACTTAAAATTAGCATGAGAGAAACACATTATCAAAATATAAAATCTGCCAATAAGTCATTACCTGTATTTTACCCCATACTAGGTAGAAAGTGTCGATTATCATCAGAATATAAAAAAAAATTCATCCACAAGACTACCGTAAGGCCGGACTTTACATATGCTGCACCCATTTGGGTGCATGCAGCATACTCACACATAAACAAATTATACACCCTGCAAAATAAGCCATTCGACTTGTGTTGAATACGCTCAAATGGATCAGGATTTCCACTCTACACAAAAATATAAATATTCCTATGATAAAGGACATAATTGTTAGACAATCGGAAATATTCTGCGCCGCCCCAGCCGGATACGAAAATCTCACGATACATTCTCTCGCTACATACAACGAAAATGACACTTTTAAGATCAAACTTCCAAAATTAGTTATTTGTTAGGGATGAAATCCCGAAGTAATTTTAGTTTCATTTCACAATTTCATTCGAATAAAAGAAAAAGCCGGATACGAAAATCCCACAATACATTCTCTCGCTACATACAACGAAAATGACACTTTTAAGATCAAACTTTCAAAATTAGTTATTTGTTAGGGATGAAATCCCGAAGTAATTTTAGTTTCATTTCACAATTTCATTCGAATAAAAGAAAAACTTTAAGTAAATTCATTTGATAATTCGATTTCCTTGGAGTCAGTAAACAAATTGTTTTCGAAACTCCGTACATTAATGATATAAAAGTCCATGTCCGAGATGCCACGCGAATCTCAGATATTCAAGTAACTCACTTAATTCTATTTTGTGACCGCTGCTATTCCTCTTAAAAACACCTTGCACTTCTGTAAATTAAACCTTTCTTCAATATATATACCTACTTTCAAAAAATATTATTGTTAACATTACCTTACTTACACGCCCTGAGACGGTTAATGCCAATTGTCAATGTGTTTACTTGATGATATCCTAGTCCAAGTCCACGTACAGATTTGTGTCGTTTTACAGTAGGCCTCTCCCATACGGGTCGGTAAAAGAATCAACAACTTCTAAAATATGTAATAAATAATAATTTAAAACAAAAACATGAACGGTTTTTAAATAATTTGAATGCAGCAGTGGTGACCCGTGTGCGGGTTCACGCAGTACGACGTCGCACAATATTTCCGCATTCTTGAAGCACGTGGCCGACGGACCAGTGATAGCGGCCTAAATTTTGTTAGAACCCGTCGATCAATCATAAGGCTCTTAAGTCTATTTCGATTTTATGATTTATTAATTCTACGTAAAATTCTTCTTTTCGTGGTGGAGAAGAGTTGGTGGAGGTCATAGTGGGATTATGAGAATATTCTGCCAGTCAAGGGGATCGGAAGTCACTTGGTTCAGCAAAGATGTGATGAAAGGGCCATTCTTCTATGATGTGTTTTATTGTTTTAATATGTCCACATTCACAAAGTTAAAATCCTTTAGGCCCCATTTATGCATCATATGGATCACAACGGCTATGACTGCACCGGATACAGTTTAATGAGGTTCACGTCTTCCGAAGGAAAGAACATATTACAATAATACTTATGTTTTCAGAATCAGCGTTTGCTGGTCTATATGAATATATATGGTCTATAAGCCATAATATTTTACTCTGGAGAAAGTTTTGATACTAATTTTATTGTATGGGGTGACGTAAGAAGACTTATTGCATTAAATTTGAGATACCTGAGACGTGTGTGTATTTAAACCATTAATGGCAGTAATACAAATGAGAGGATTAAAAAATAATCCAAGGTTTATGTAAGTGCAATGCACAATATTGTAAGAGATGCTGAATTGATTTAGACACGCAGAGTAGATGGAATATTTTATGGCGCACAGTGAATGATAAGAGGACGGAGAGGTCCAATGAAGACATGAAATAATGAAGTTATTTCATCTCGTATTAAGAGATGAAGTAACAGTTATTTTACCCAAAATTAAAACAATTTTTACATTATTTTCGGAAAATATGGTCCACTTTAAAATAAAATGTATAATGCGCAAATTTAAGCCATATAAATTGGTGTTTTTTTTTTGTGAAACTTTTATTAAAACTGTTTTGGGAAGTGAAAAGCTGCAATAAATTTACGATGGTAAAAGTTTAAAACTGTGGTTGTAACAGAACTTACGATATAAAAGATTATTTTCTGTACATAGGTACGATTACCTGCAAATTACTTACCTATTAAGGTGTTCATAATATTCTTGATTATACAATGAAAAAATAAAAATACAATTCCACAGTTTGGTCTCCGAATTATGAAGATCAATTGAAAGAATCCAATGTAAATTCTCAAGATATATAAATTTTAGAATGCATATTCATAGAAAATACATATACTATGATTATATACTCTAACTAACTAACCATCACGCCGTTTCCACGCAGGGGTAGGCAGAGAGGACGGACCGCCAAACAACTCGATCTTGGCATACACTTCTTGCTTCATTCACATTCATACATCGTCTCGTACATTCTCTTCTATTGTTCCGACTTCTGACATGGCCTGACTCAAGTATTTGATTCACTTGATCGTGCAATGTCTTCCTCGGACGTCCCCGGCTTCTTCTTCCATTCACATTCGCGTCATACATTCTTCTTACACTCCTTTCTTCGTTCATTCGCTCCACATACCCAAACCATCTAAGCATCCCTTTCTTTATCCTACTCATTACGCTTACATCAGCCTTGCATTCTTTACGAATTTATATATATACTCTCTCCATTAAATTTATTTAAATTACCTGAACTTACCTGAGTTAGTTATTTGCGAATTAACATGTTTGTTTAAGATTATTCATTCAATGTTTAATACCCCTGAACTGCTATATTTGATTGTTCTTCATGTACCTGGTAGGACAAGACAGTATCTACCATTTGATTGTAACAATTCAACTTCAGAGTCGCAATATTATTCCTCTATGCGACGGATTCAACATTTGGGGAACAAATACTTCGATGTTGTTGACATAGTTGGCACATCAGTGCTACAGTAGAAGCATGCATAAGTACGGTTTTTTTCATCGAGTAGAACTAGGTTATTTGAAACTTTTTAACTCTAGAAAAAACCGTCAAATAATTTTATATCTTTTTATATTATCTACGAGTATTATAATATATATGTACCTTTTCAATATTATTTGTTAATGTCCATGTCAAAGCCTGCAATGGGCGTAAATAAATAAATTTAAAACTACAAATGACACAATTTTAAAATGTTATATGAAACGGGTCCGGCCGTCACGAGAATTGAAAATATTATTATCTGAGAATAATGAAGTAGGTACGCCAAAGAATACTCGACCTCTTTAAAATCCCACGGCGAATATTCTCGAATAGGTAAGTAGCCACTAAGTAGGTAGATACTTATATAAACCGGTGCATTTGAAATGCAGTGCCATCGAAAATTCCATTTGTGCAGCGTTGCACCGCTATTTCACCTCCAAACCCTTTTCTTCTTCGACCGTTTCGCCTTAATCACTGTCTCTGCGTTCGTGAATATTGAATGCACCCACAATTATTGTGCATTTTCCTTTGACGTGGGACCAATTTTAGAGCATCAAATTGCACTGCCCGCTGCAAAGAAACCCTTTCGTTTCCCATTGCAATTTGCGAAAGTTTTGCGTGAGATCCATTCTGCTTTCTCGATAAGGTATTTTTCATGGTATTTATTTTAATATTTAGTCAAATTTTTGATAAAATTGGCTATGTTGACATATTTTTTGTAAATGATTCTTTTTTTTAAATTTTCTGTAAGAATAGTAAAAATTGTAATAATAATAATAATTGGATGATTGGTAAAGCGCCGTTTTTGTGAAAAATCACCTCAAGGGCGCTGTACAAATATTTCTTAAGAAATTATGTACAAACAGGTACAGAAAAACATGGTTACCTGGCAGGTCGCTTCAGATGAACACAGTTTTATTAGAAAAATTGAAGTATAGAGACGATAGTTTTATAGTTGCTATTTGTTGCTCCTTTTCTATTGATGTTACATTTATAGGAAGATTGGTGGCACAAGAAGAGTTGGTATTTATTGAAATACTTTAAATTTTTATGACTGGAAAATATTTATAAAATGAATTTTAGGACTGGAAAATATTTATAAAATGAATTTTAGGACTGGAAAATATATATAAAATGACCTTTAAACGCGTAAGAAGCTTTTAATAGATTTTATTTTATTTTTAGTTGCATCATTTTCAAAATAGGCTGATCGTTGATACTTCTCAGCTTGTATGAATACCTCAGGAATTAAACTTAAAATAATCCTACTTCGTGTGGTCCAATAAAAACTAATATTTTAATTTACATATTGATTATTTCTAATACATGCTTTTTACGTCTTACTCTAAATATACTTAATCTAGGTACTTTTTTTATTTCAATGGGAAGTAAGCTATATATTTTAATGTTTTTACATAGTTAAGAAATTTGTGATTGGGATTTGTATATTCTTTATCTTTTTTAGTAGAATATTTCTTTCTGTCCTGTATGGTGTGTGTGGAGTTCTTTATTATAGCACAGTTTGTCACTTAAGAAATATGGTGATATATATAGTTAAAAACTCTTTTAATAAAATTTTTAACGTTACCTAAAATTCTTTGATTAACATTCCTCGTCTTATCTTTGAAAATCGATTACGCGATTTTAACAAATATTTCGTATTTTGTGAATGATATAGGCCGAAATAGATGCAATATAAATCGAAGGAAATAAAAAATAAACAATATTGCAAAATTTGACACTTCAGCAGTATTACTATAGTTGAGCGATGGCGATAGCTTTCCTTTAAAATCTGTAACTCGCAGAAATGCTTATAAAAAATTGCCTCTCCTTTTTCGATACTGGCATTTTATGAAAAACCACGAGACATCTTTTTTCATCATATTTTCAATTGCAAACACAAAAAGGGACAAAATACAAAGCATACCGGTTCTTTTTTCAATTTTCGATTTGTGTTTTAGGGTAAAGATATTTCAAAGTATTTTGTTTTCTAATAGTGATGAATTGTACTTGAAACTGAATTTAGTAGTTAGTAGTTACTTAGCAATATTCATTACGTTCGGTGACGATAGCAATTATTTGAGATGAATAATTAGACATTATATGGTTTTAACAGAAAAAAAACTTTTATTCTGATAGACAGTTTCGTATTTATTAAAATTTCTATTTTATCGTATGCGAAACCGTATCTACTAAGACATTTACAAATGAATTATTTAGAGGTCAATTATTTCGATGTCATAAGAAAGGGTTAATTGTATTTCAAGTAAAATGTATGATACAATTACAAGGAACTTACGTTACAGTTTTACGTAATAAATGGTTTAAGATAATTTCTACATGGAAATCTAACGATTTGTCCAAACGTTCTTCGATAAAATACCATCAATTTACGAAGAACGATTTACTTATAAATTAGTCATTTCACTGCTTCATTTTAAGTAGTTCAAAACTAACGGTTAATATCGCTTTATATATAGGGGTGTTAGTTGAAGTTTGCCGGTTTTTTTCAATAAAGAAAACGCTTAATTCTCAAGGGAATCTCAAAATTTTTTTATTCAAAGTATTGACCATCGGATTCTATACATTTTGCCGATCTTTGAGGCAAATCATGGATACAATTCCAAAAAAAAAATTCTGTTTCGAGGCAAACCATTCGACGAGCCATTTTTCGACTTTTTCAAAATTGGCGAAGCGCTGCTCTGCGAGTGAGTGTCCCATCGATGCGAAAAGGCGATAGTCGGACGGGGCAAGGTCTGGAGAGTACGACGGGTACGATAATATTTTCCAATTCAATGCTTTGAGAGTGTTCTTCACAACTTTAGCTGTATGAGGCGGTTTGGCGGTTTTTTCGATTTGTCTCTCGTTCATTTGGTGTGTTACCCATTTTCCATACTTTTGGATCTTTCCCATGGCTTTTAAACGTCGACAAATTGCTCCTTGGGTCACATTAAGTATTTGGGCCAATTGTTGTTGCCATTAGGTTGGGTCTTCATCCAATAACGCCTGCAATTCATTAACAAAGACGAAACCATGTCTCACATGTTCTAATCACTGAAGCATGTTCACCAGCAACCGATGAGCTTCAACTGCTTTTTCTTTTGATGAAATAAGAAAAGCAACGAATGCCGCAAATGCGATTTACTTGGAACGAAACTCGACATATTCACTGAGGTAATCAACTATGACACTATTATTTTGGCAGAATGTAACTTGTGTATTTTTGAAGGTTAATGTCCATAAAAAAATATGACATAGATGACCGGCGAACTTCAACTAACACCCCTAATAGTTGGTTTTTGTTTGATATTGTGAATTCTTTATATTATGTACTTTCTAGTACTTTACCACGATTTTTTTAATTTTTTTATTTATTTAATAACCGCCCATAGGGTTTTTTTAGAGCTTTACACATATAGATATCATACTGTTTGAACATAGGAATGAAGAAAAAAATACAGATATAAAATATAACGGTCAATTGCCCATATTACCCACACCAAGGCACTACATGAGTTCTCATTCAAATTTTAAAAAAAGTTTAATAATTACATCTATGTCAAATTGATCACCTCAGTAGGAATAAATGTTTTAAGTAGTTCTAAAAATTATTCACAATTTAATAACATAAGTAAAAAAATTAATTTAGAAAGATGGACATTAATTAACTTGATATATTTAAACATATTAAAATAAAAAAAAAATAGTTTGGACACAGTGTTGTAACGGTAAACATCAATAGAACAATTCTTATTACCAAGTCTGTGCAGTCTTTGAATGTGAGAATTTAGAAAAAAAAATTGCAGACCTGGGAACATTATGAACATTATACAGAGCCGCCTGTCGTGTATCCCGGGTAGGTACACGCAATGTAATAAGGTTCGTTAAATCCAAGGCGTCAAATATGCCACCGCCTTCGGAATCGAATTCATTGGACTCATTCACTATTTTGAAAAGATACACTAAATTGCTCACTGTACGACTTACTGAAAAATCGGTTCAGTTGAGTAAGTCTATTAAAAAAGTGTAATTAAAACCTTCGATAGGAAAATGTAAGTTATAATTAATATTTCTAAGAAATTTATCCTGCACTCTCTCAATTTTTGATAAAATGCAACCAAGATTGTTGGATTATACTCAAGATTGTTTCTATCCAGCAAATAGTAATTTAAAGAAATACGTTAATTTAAAATATTTTAGAATACAATCAAGTATTCATCGTAAGATTTCATGACGGCCTCCACGGTTGAGGGGTAAGGCTCTCGACTACGAATCCGAAGGTCGCGGGTTCAAATCCCGGCGTGCGCAAGTAAATTTTATTTAATTAATTTGTGCTGTTTCACAATTAATTAATTTAAAAATAATGTATGGTATATTTGCGCACGTTCCACATTGGAAGATACTCTCATTATCGACCTGGTGAAAGACCACCATTCAGAATTGAAACGTTGCTTGAAATGGCTTTTACCCGTGTTTGGTGGCCAGATCTTAATAGCCAGATATTTCCCTACTTTCCTCTTCCCCTTCTCCTTCCTCTCCTCAATACCATCAGCCTCACAACATTCCCCAATCGGGGATGCCATAGTCTCACTGGATCCAGACAGTTGGGAGCAGTTGGGACTCGTTGTGCGGTATTTATATAAAAAAATAGATATTTAACGAATATAAAATAGAATTTAGAACTTAGAAATTGATATAAAAATGTACTTATGCTAGGGTAACAGAGCTACATTAACGATTCGAATCGATCACAATACGGGCATGAACCTGGTATGGTGGTCGAAAAAACTCAGAAGCTCATATTTAAAAATCTATTTTCTTTTAAATTACATAAAACATTACATTAACAAATTAAAAATGACATATAAACCAGAAAAAAAAAGATATCGGTCATATGTGGGAATCGAATACGGGACCTCTGTCTTACAGGGACAACACTCTACCCACTGAGCTAATGAGATTACTGAGATAGATTTCAAATATGTTCTACCTCAACATATGTGTAATGTAGGTAATGTGACAGTTTCTATCTATGTTTTATTTATATGGGACATCTATTGAATTTTTTACAAGTAGTATAAAAAAACATTGTTAAACGAAATACATAACTTTTTCACTTTCTTAACTTAACTAAATACATGCATATTATTCTTATCTTATGTTATTGCTTTTATACATATTATTATCACATTACTTAATACAACATATGTTATTTATGCATCTTTCTTATTATTCCTATCTTAAATATTGTACTTTTTATATTATACATTTTTTTATTGTAGATGCGTTAATAATACATTCAAAGAATAAATATTACAATAAGCTTCAATAAGTTAGTCCGGTGCTGTCAGCTGGCTGAATAACCTCATCATCCCACTATGACCTCTACCAATTCTCCTCTACCATACGAAGAAGAAGAATAAATTATTAAATTGAATCAGATAAAAGATCTCAAAATATATTCAAGTGAAAATATCGTGAAGTCTTTCAAATTCAAGGAAAAAAAAAAGAAATTATAGAAATTTCAGCATAAAATGAGTGTTTCTTTACCCCCATGAAAATTTGACGAGCAACTTGAAAGCTTTATAACAAGTTCGCAATAATGTCAGAGGCTACTAAATTAAGTATATTTCAGTGTCTTGTGTGCGTTCAGGAAACGCGAGGTTGTCAGTCTTTATTAATAATGCAGTTTACCCGCAGCGGGATAGGGACCGCAGCCCTGAACATAAATAGTTAAACTAAAAGCGCGTATGCATTGTGCATTCAATCCACTCATTGACGACACGCATTTATTAAAATTACGTTTAAAAAAAGAGACGTATTGGGGATCAATTTCATTAGTTAAATTAAAATTTCATTTTCATTTCAAAGGAGAAAAACATCACTCTTTTACGAGTAACCTAAGATGTTAAATCGTTCTTATTTCTATATTTATAAACGGAACAAGATGTTTTTTTTTGTTGCGAATATTGCACAAAAGTCTCACTGGTCCCTGCTAACCAGAGCCAGTGAGACTATGGAATCCCCAAATGGGGTATGTTGGGTTCATGAATATTCCTTTATGGTGTGGAAACATGGACACTCTGAGCCACCAAAAGGAAGCAGATAGACGCCGTCGACATATGGTGCTGGAGGAAAATGCTTAGGATTCCATGGAAAGCCAGGCGCACAAATACATTAATTCTAGAAGATCTTGGCATCCGCAATAGGTTAACAACTGTCTGCTTACAGCATATCCTCAGATTCTTTGGACATGCTGCTCGCCAAACCGAGAACTCCAACCTGGAGAAGCTCATGGTCATTGGCAAAGTGGAAGACAGAAGAAGCGGAGGAAGTTGACCGCAGGTGAAGCAGCGCAAGATTGGAAAGAGTAGAGGAGCCTTGTACACGAGAGAGATTGGAGTGGGGGTCTTGAACCTAAGCAATTAGGAAGTGACTCAATAAGAAGTGGGCAAGAAGGTTATGGGCAGGAGAAGGCTATGGAAGTGGAAGGTGGAGAAGTACCTGGCTATTCAGATCTGGTCACCAAACAATTGCTAAAGCCATTTCGAGCAACGTTTCCATTCTGAATGGTGGTCTTTCACCTAGGCGATTACTGGGAGTATCTACCACTCTTATTATAATGTTAAGTTCTGGTACGTTGGCACGTAATGTTTTTTTTCTTCTTAAGTTTCTTTAAATAATTGTAACGATTGTTTTTGTATGTACTAGTATCTTCATCAGCCACTGTCTGGTCAGCGGTGGATGAAGGTGTTTTCACTGGAGCCTCAACAGAATAATAAAAAGTGAATTTATAGCAATGTATTACTAACAGTATGAAGGTATGTTTTCTTTTTTACTTTTAAAAATATATTTCTAAGCCACATAGATCATTATGAAGTTTAGATAGGGAGAACAAAATCAATATTAGGTCCTCGAAATTCTATTTGAAAAATGGTGTTTAAATCTTATGACGACAGAATTTTCAATTAGAGGGTTTTTGCTGCTTCACACTTAAACAAAATTAAGAAAAATTTACGTCAGCATTTTTTTTAAAAATATATTTTTTTCTTTTTTATTCTACGTGTACACGAACAGTTAGAGCACTTAAGAATCTCACAGCCAACATTTTTGTCTAGTATGAATTGAGGAATCCTATTTTTTGTACATGAATAAATTAACACATTTCTATACTTTATATACGTTTTCCCTGATGATGGACACCGCAATGCCGTCTGAAACGTTAACTTCAGAAGAAGTTGGAATCTTATTAATATGAAAGTCAAAAAATATCCCAATGAATTGCCGAAAAATAAAACTTATAGTAATTTAGAATGTTTCAAAAACGATTTTAACCCTAGAATGGAGCGAAGAGCAAAATTTATTCCGGCCAAATTAAACATAATTTTTCACTGAAACGCCGACAGATCGCGCTAGTTTTCTTTATGCTTTTCTCGAGTTCTTTCCTCAGAAAGTCTCCATAGCAACAGATTGTACATTTTTTTTCGTACGAATAAAAAAAAATTCAATCTGGAAATTTTACGTCTCATTGTGTGGTGGTAACTATTGAATGAAGTTTACTGTTCGCTTCTCAGATACAATAAAGAGCGAATTATCCATATTTTTTTATCTGATTACAATATTTACAACCCTAAACGACAAGGATGCTTAATATAAAATGGTAATAAAATATACTTCTCGCTTCCATTAATGGGCTAAGGAAGAACGCTTCTATTTTATAGTTAAAAAAATTTGAAAGTCGTAGATATTTCTTAAAATATATTTGTTTTTCTAATAGGATCATCGTGTAATATATTTTTGAAAAAAAATTGCATGAAATGATTTGCGTTAGTTTTGACATTTGAGTCCGCCTGACTGCACTTTCTCCATGATTGATCAGTGCGTGCAAGTTAATGCAGTTCTGGGCATAGTAAAACTGGGAGGTAATGGTTCGTTAATGCGATGCACAGAGCGCATACTGCCGCCGATGTATGCCGCATGGTGTGTGGCGTACGCAGGGGTGATCGATTGGCCTTTTTAATGTTTTGTTATCTGCTTTATCGGTATTGATGTGCGCTTTGTTGAAAGGCTTATAAAATGCAGAAGATTTTGTATGTCCTGATCGATAGACAATTTTTTTCTTTTATTTAATGGCAGTCATACAAAAATGTACCTAAACTACATTTTCAGGTTACTAACTCAAATAAACTACAAATAATTTATGTGCAAATTCTATATGGGTAGTTGGGAATAAGGTTTCCAAGGACAAAAATCCTCAAACTGCAAACTTTGACATCTATGAAATACATTAATTTATTGTGTTTAGTTTATTTCGAAGAACTTCATTTTACTCAATTTATTTTTTTATAACTTATTGAAGTTTGGAAACCTCATTGTAATATTTAATCATCGAAAAAGATAATAGTAACACATCCCAAATGAACCACGAAACCGAAAAACAACGGAAAATAAAAAGATTTCTTTTTTATTTTCCGTTGTTTTTCGGTTTCGTGGTTCATTTGGGATGTGTTAATATTATCTTTTTCAATGATTAAACTTCATTTTAATTTAAATCTTACTAATTTGAGAATACCTTGATAATGCATTACTGTTTAATAATAATAATAATAAATGGATTATTTTTATAGCGCCGTTTTCGTGAAAAAATCACCTCAAGGGCGTTTTACAACATCATTTTTATTTAATAACAACAAGATATGTATTATTACTTAATGAATAAAAGGTTTATTTATAAGAAAACTGCAATTAGGTATTTATTATGAAGCATGATAACTGTTTCGCCTTCCAAAGACATTATAATTTTTTTTTAATCTATGTAATACGTTCCCATAGGTGCGCTTCGAAAACCATTTAAAGCAATTTTGGGCGTTTTACCTAAAATTCCAGTACGTATTTCATATAGAATTTGAATGATTACAATTTAAAGATTATTGTCTTTTGAAACCTTACACATTTTCCTGATTGTATAGAATTTAGCAACCTGCAAAGTGCGTATTTTTTAGTGCTTGTTGTATTGTGGTGTTGTATTAAAACGCACTTGTAAGTGAAATGTACATTTATTGACCATTCGGATTGACCCTCGTTTTACAAGTGACTCAGAAGAGGTCATGTCTCATAGACAAACTTATAGAAGTAGTCCATAGAGTTATATTAGTATATAATACCAATAGTGCTGATCGTTGAGTCCTGCTAATAATGACAGGGAACAATACGAATTTTGCTCCCGTAACAAACATTACTAAATGCACTAGTTTATTTTAACTGCTTTTATAACATTTTATTTTCTGAAAATCATTAATATTACTGTACAAACCTAAATCAATCGTCTCACTTCAAAACGAAAATTTAATAAATCTTAAGTAAACCAGAAGCAGCTTATTTTAAGCTTACTGTTTTTATCCATAATTGTGGGACTGTAACGCGAAACTGCCTATTTATAAATGGACAAAATTGAGTTATATGTGCAGTCACGGTAATTCAGTGGTAAGTAATCGACTGACATTGTTATTTTTACGATAAAGTAACAAGTATCTAGTAATCTAGTATATTTGCGCACGTTCCAGAGTGGAAGATACTCTCAGTATCGCCCTGGTGAAAGACCACCATTCAGAATTGAAACGTTGCTTGAAATGGCTTTTAGCCGTGTTTGGTGACCAGATCTGAATAGCCAGGTATTTCCTCACCTTACTCTTCCCCTTCTCCTTCCCCTCCCCAATACCTTCATCCTCACAACATTCCCCAAATGGGAATGCCATAGTCTTACTGGCTCCAGACGGTTGGGAGCAGTTGGGACTCTTGTGCGGTATTCATATAAAAAAAAATAAAAAAAAACAAAATCCTCTTATTTTTTCATCTTAAAAACACCCTTTTTACAAAACGTACTCTTTTCTGCAAAAGTGACTATTTTTCATGTTATGCCAATGCGTACTATATCCAATAGAAATTAGAGAAAAATAATTATCGCTATTTACTTCTATATTTTTTTTTACGTACATATTATTATTTAATTATTATTATTTACATATTTTTATTATGTACTTATTACTATTTACACAATTTAATTTACTTATTATTATTTACCTATTTTTATTATTATGTACTTATTACTATTTACTTATTAATATTTACATAATATTGTTTGAATATTATTATATGCTTATTACTAATTACTGATTATTATTTACTTGTTATTATTTAATTATTATTATTTAATTTTTATTATTTATTTACTATTATTTACTTATTTTTATTCGTGTATTATTAATTACTTATTACTATTTTTTATTAAATTGTAAAGCCGCTCATCTCAACACAGGATTGTCCTAGTGAGATGACTGGCTAATGTTTTTGTTTTTACATTTAAATTTAACAATAAATAAATGAATTTCATTTTCTGCAAAACAAACTATTTTGCCTAAGATTAACTGATGTTTTTAACAGTCGCCAAATTTTAAAACAGTGAAGGAAATATTTTTTTTTTGTTTTCTTGGCTGGAAACTGAATAAGGAAAAGGACCAAACAAGTCTTCTCAGAACTTTTTTTTTTTCAATCATTTAAAAAAAAAAAAAATTATCATCGTGGGGGTTGGTACCGTTACTTGACTCTAATAAAAAGATTCGATTTTTGGAAATATGCAGTTTTGTATTAGTCTCACAATTTTGAATTTATTATTCCAAAACGGTTTCATACTATCATTTTATTTATTCGTAAATATTACCTGTAAATAACGTGGAAATTCACAATCTGCATTTATTTTAGATATGCATAAAACATTAATTTCTTTCAGCCATGTGTATGGCATTTTTGAAAATGAAAAGTTAATTTTTTTAAGTAAATGATAATGATTAAACTATCAAAAAAATCTTAGAAAAAATAATTTCATTTAATTGTGCATTATTGGTGAGAGGACAGTGCGTGAAATGTATAAATTTTATTAATAACTACCTGATGCACCCGGCGTTATCCGGGGTTATAAATAGTTTAGAGTAAAGTTTTGAGGTTGTGACGTGTTACCCCTATACGTACCCCCCACCCCTCTCCACCCAGTAGATTTGATCCCTAAGTGTGGAAAATTTCATGATGAAATACCAAAATTCTGCTTTAAGGAGTGTGAGAGAGGGTCGGGAATGTAGGTTATTTTTCCAAATCTCAAACAATTAAGAATAAAAGTGTAGATTTTCATTAAAAAAAAACCACCAACACACCCACAGAAGAAAATTCGGAATAATTCCTGTGGCGAAGATTTGATGTAAACCATAAAGCTGCACATGGTCCAAGAAAACAATAAAGATAATATATACCTATCAATGTAACAGCCAAAATTCTATTATTTTTAGAAAAAGGGTAATTTAAAAAAATAAAATAATTCATTTAATACAAAAAGATATTTAACAACTACCAACGTTGAATATATTATGTTTTTTTCCTCTGAAATGATTGACTTTAAAGAACGGCGACAAAATGACAGTGAACACTTACAATTATTACTATTCAGACCGACAAAGCCTAGTTAGAGTCTAGAAACGGCAGTGGAATGGAGGGTCATTATTACCCTCTGTCATTCATCCCCTAGTACCCTGTACCCTGTTTCAGTACCCTGCTTCAGTAACTACCCTGTTCCAGTACCCCGTTGGAGATGACGTACTAACAGTGTGTTATAGCGGAGGAGCTACCTAGCTCAATTCTATGGATATTGGAGCACTTTTCGAAAAGCGCAGTGGATCAACTTTTTTCTATGAAGGGTGGGCATTCCGATGTTGCCAACGTAGAAAAAAATTACATTTTTTGTGTTACTAAAATTAATGTTAAATATTTTTTTCTTTATCTTCGGAACTTGCACGAATCAGCGAATGTATTTTTTTTTATTAAAATACCTCTTACCATTGTTCCACTTATTTATTTCAAACCAGACTACATCACGGGCATCTTCAGACTGGTAAAATGTAAACTAAATCTTTAAAATGTATATAAAATTTATGCGAGGAGTGAGTCCAGTTGCTGTTTCTAATATTTCTTGACTTAGAAATTTGTTTTATTGATGACGGAACGGCTTTACAATTATATTTTAATCTATTTTCGGTTTGGTTTATTACCTTCTGGTAGAAGTGTAACATTGTTTGTTGTTTTTGTTTTGTACCAACCTGAAGATACCCGCGAAAGGGGCAAACCCGTCCGGTCTGAAATAAACAACTTAAGAATGATTTTTTTTTATCATAAAAAATTAAATTAAAATTGATTTCCTCCATGAATCGACAGGTCAAATATTGAAATAATTAATGGCATAGTTAACACCAATATAATTTATTTCCGTTCATTTCCATGAATTTATTTTATTTTTGTATTACTATTATATCAAGTTGAAGTTGCCATTATGTATGCCCGTTCGATATTAAATCCTAGCTCGACTTTATACTGCATAATTTCAAAATATTTAAAAAGTATTACGACTTTGTTTTTAATTGTGTTTTTTATAATGTGGAGTGGGGGATAGATTTGAGAATGTGATACTGTGAAATGAAAATTATATCTTTCGTAAACACCTCAATGGGAGAACCTGTGCTTAAATGTACACGTAGAAGTGAAAAATTTGATACAAGTTTTGGTTTCTATCAGTTAGTTTAAGTAATGTATTAGGTTTCTACAGAAGAACAAAAATGCAATGTTTATAAGAACAAAAATACTATAATTGATACTATCGAGTAAGTTTGATAAAAGAAAAATATATTACGTTTTTAATATTTTTTAATGTTATACCACACAAGAGTCCCAACTGCTTCCAACTGTCTGAAGCCAATGAGACTATGGCATCCCCAACAGGGGTATTTTTTGAGGATAAAGATATTGAGGGGAAGGATATGGGGGAGAAGGAAGGTGGGTTAAGTATCTGGCTATTCAAATCTGGTCACCAAACACGACTAAAGCCATTTGAAGCAACGTTTCGATTCTAAATGGTGGTTTTTCACCAGGGTGATACTAACAGTACCTATTACTCTGGAACGTAAGGTAAATAAACTACATATGATGGTAAATTAATATCTAAAATATCTTGAAATAGCACAATTTAATAAAATAAAATCTATTTGCGCATGCCGGGATTTGTACCCGCGATCTCAGGATTCATAGCCTATGATCGTTACCACTTAACCACGGAAACCGTCAAAGAGAACATGGAAATAGATGGAAAGTACTGTTAAGCACATTAATTTATGTATTGAGTTTTAATTGGTTTGATTTTATAATATTTTTATTTAAGTGAATAACTCGATTTTTGATCCAGGCTGTGACATGCATTTTTTAATTAATTTCACATATTATGTTGATATTTTTCACAATCTGGCAGCATTGCCCAGTGCGTGCAAGGCACCCGTTCTACCCTGCGTACCACCCTTAGTACCTCCATTTCCAGGGTGGTATTGTCTATAGCCCGTTGCGTTGCCTACACAGGACCTAGAACTCAGAGAACGGTACATCCGGAGTACTTATTACTTCTATTTCTAGGGCTCTATTGCCTATATTCACAGAAGAGGTAAACCAATAGAAGTGTGTTATGGGTATATCCGTGTACCAGAAACAAGCTCAATTTTATCTTACTTTTAGTAAATTCTTTCTTGAAAATATAATCAATTTCGTTAGCCTGTATGGAGTTTAGGAGACGATGGGTATTTTATTTGGTTTCATCGGTTTTTCTTCAAATCGGTAGAGATCGATCGATCGATCGACGGCGGAGTGGTTAAGATCCTTAGCTGCGGATGCAGAGGAACGAAAACCTGAAGTGCTCAAATAAATTTTCTTTACTGTGTATTCATGTATTATTTCACAAAAACTTATAATGAACTTCATAAAGAAATACAATCTGAAAAAAATTACGATAATTACAAGAAAAACCTGAAAATTCTCAATACCGCAAACGAAATTTAGGAATGTATTATAATGATTTTTATTTTATTTTTATATAATGTATATGTATACCAACCTATATATATATGTATATATGTGTATGTATTATTTTATATCAAATTATAATAAACTCCGGAATACAAACAGAAAAAATTACGAAACTATAAAGAAAAAACTAAAAATTCACTTCACTGCTAATTAAATTTAGGTTTGTATAATTGCATTAAGTGCGTTTATTATATTATAATGTATATGTATACCTATTTATAAATATATTAGTTTTTCTTTTCCTTTTAAACTTTTTGCAATTGATAGAAAAATCGGTAGCTACCAGTATTTTTTGTACTCGTACATGTGTGTTCATAGTTGTACTCTGGAAATTATATGACTCATGATAGCAACTCTCTCTGAACACGAGAAGTATTCAAATAAAGAGGTATTAATTAAAATAATGATTTTATAAGGACTACTTAAAATAAAATAAATTTTATTAGTATATACTAGTAGACTGGTATGAAAACAACTCTTAATTGTATATGTATAAACATATGGTTTCTGATGTATTTATTTTCAGTTGGTAAAATACTGAAATCTGTATTAATTCAAAAACGCCTTAAAAACCACGATCATGCGATGATATGTGAACAATCATAATTGTTTGAAAATGAGGGGCATTAAAATGTTTTTTGGATGCGATGAATCGAAGATGGGAGACAAATTGAACTTACTTCAGACAAATGGACACGCCCACAATACACTTCCATCCGGTTTTTCGTTCAGTGTCTATAGCCTATTTCCTACCCAGGGCTCAGGGCTCCGGGCTCTGGGTGTACGGGGCTGTACAGTCGCAGTCGGTTTGTTGCACGCGTTCTCAGCCGACCAGGGGTGCATTGTATTACTTTTCACTCTTCTATATGCGTAAAGTATGAGCTGTGGGTGGAGTGTGGACATGGCATGGGTGTAGCCTGGATTTTGAAGAATATTACTACAAATGAAATTCATTAATGGAACATAAAAAATAAATATAGCGTATGTTCCAGTAGAACCTCTTTATAACAACCACATTTATAATAAAAACACGTCTATTACGACACAATAATCTCATATAATTATTTTAATCCGCATTTCGATGCATATTTCTATAGACGTACGAATGATCTTCCAAACAACTTTTTGTATCTGTAATTACTGCGGTATTTGTAAATGAACTTAGAATGTATTATAAAGCATGGTAATTGAATATACGATTAATATTCTATTAGAAACTAAAAAAAAAATATTTTCAAGAAGCACTTACTGGTTATTCACGGTGGGTTATCTGGGAAGCACAGCAGCAGATAATCTTCACGAAAAAGTGCAAAACAAGAGAAAGTATAATTTATTTATTCTCCAATGTAAATTATTTGTACTTTCTCATATGAAAGCGTAAAAGAATCTGTAAGTCCATAAAACACCAAACGTGCCGTGAAAAATATTTAAAATACAAAGAATCTAATCAACGATCTTCCAGAAGTGCTACTCGAATATAAAACAGGATGTGTCACTTCTATATATTCTATGATCTGAAATCACTTCACATCCCCAGCTACACTCGTATTAGTCAAAATAAGTAAAGCTGTCATAATAACTTTTGAATTTTGGCAATTTTCTATTAGTTTTATTAAGTATTTAGAGCTCTGAATAACGGCGCACTATGACAATTCTAATACCAAAATAATTCTGTTATTAAAACAGCGAGAAGCATGTTCAAAATCCGTTTATTCATTTAAGATCTCGCATTGATGATGTGTGTTCTTATTTACTTATTTTTTTAATTGTACATTATTTTTATTTTTTTAAAACGGAATTTATTTCAGTTAAGCTACTATAAGTAGCTTATCAACAGAATCATAGTTCAACAATATTATATAATCTTACAATAAAAATAAAAAATAAATCGTAAATAGTAATGTTTCATACGAGTACCACCAAAAGTACTTAATTTATTAAATATTTTGTGTATAATTCGTAGAGCTCCATTATTATTATTTTTTTAATTTACTGAAAACCAATTCAAAATAATTTTATTATTAGGTTTTGCAAGTTTTTTTAATTAATTATTATGTCAGTTGTTTCGGCATTCAAAGCCTTTTTAAAACCGGGATTAGGCTACGTTGAGACGACTTATTTATATGTGTTTGTATTTACTACCATCCAATTTCAATTCATATAGTTCCTAAAATGAATTTTACTCGGGTAACTCAAAACACCTGATTTTTGTCTCAATATAACAGCATATTTACTAAAATTCAATTTATAAAAAGATAGCAGTGAAAAAACTGTAGATTTTAATAGAAAAAAATATGAGATTCTTCTCGCTGCACCCCTTCATTAATCCGACGCACAATCACCAGTGGAAAACTCCATCTGTTTTTTCTTGTTTAATTTTCCCGAAGGGGGATGATTGGGAAATGGTGCAGCCCCTTCCTCTGCCCCTCCTCGAGCCCTCGTCCTACCCCTCACCAGCCAACCCAGAGGGGAGGCATTATTCCAGCTCGTATCCAGTGGAGATAGCAGGGGACGTAACGTGATGATCATCGATGGAAAATTAGAAAATAATTGTTAATCATTGATCGATTGATTTCGCTTACAAGTATTTGTAATTAATGTTCAGCAGATACCTAAATGTGTGTATTCTTTTTACTTATCACCGTTTTATAGATCTAAGTATGGAAATGGACGCAGACTTATTGAATCATTGAAAATTCATTTAAAAAAAAGCATAGGCCTCGAGAAATGGAAATTTCAATGATGTTTTTTTTTATGCGAGTGAATATGTTACGATAGAACTAAATTTCTTATATTACATTTTTAAATTACATATTTTTTGGTAGGTAATTTTTTTAAAAATGATTTATTACTGCAAGAAGTTTGGGCGGAGATTCAACGATTTAATATTCATAGTTATATATTATATAGTAATCTAATCACAAGGTTTAGAGCGTACTTGAAATAACTAATAATAGCTGTGTACCAAATAAATATTACCAAGGCAACCACATGGTATGCTATGGCCACGTGGCAGAACAGACGTGTTGGCTCATAACAGCATGACACGGGGAATGGTGATGCAAAAATGCATTTCCTTCATTCTTCAACATAAACCTTAAAGGTTTCAAGAAATATGTAAATATGCTTCTTAATTTATGCGATTCTGATTAACTTTTATTTTGTAATGTTCTTTTTTTATTTTTTTTTATCTTTTTTTTCGTGTGTATAGTAAATAGAAGGAGTCTGTTATACAAAAAAAAATCGGACAAGTTTTTAGGATATTCAAACTGTTGATACTCAACAACGGTGTAGTCTGGGGTTATGAAAATTGAAAATTAGGCGGATGCATCTCTTTTTAGTTCACAACGTTAATACCGTTGTTTTTCACGGGTAATTCACATACATTTTTTAATTTTATTTTTGTATTCAATATGAAAAACTAATGTCAAAACTCATGTACATCCGGGTTGTTAAACTATTATGAACTATACTGTTCGTATTTCAACGTTAATATGTAATTATTTTGAACGTTATGCGAAATATTTCAAAAGCCAAGAAAAGTGCCGGAAAAATTTTCAGCTTTTTCCTAGTCTTTCAGCGCCTCTGAGCAAACATGCGAGGCTGCCGACTTTCTGCTGTTCGTTCACCCGCTTTATGCGTTCCTAAGTGCTTTTCAATCTAGCACAATGCCCTCACGGCAAAATATAGGCCATTTCTTTTCAGAAACATACCATACAGTAAGAGGTACCTATACGAGTATAGTACATAGCTGTAGTGGGCACGTAGTACATCGCACTTGATATATACTGCACCTAACCCATTATAAAACCAACAGTGACTAAAACGTATTAACGACCCTGACATTTTTAACGTAACATACATACAGACAGTTTAGTGACAATATTTTGACCATTTTCACAAAATAGTCGAAAAACTATCCCCATGACTTTTGTATACTTTTGGATGCCTATTCTCATACTTTAATTAAAATTCTTTATCCTTCTCCCTAGACTAAATGATATACTTAACTGCTATAACGATTACATGTCAATGATAATACATTTTTAAAGTACTTTGTGGTTTCACTATCAGAGTAATATAATTACAATTTTATTTTTATTTTTATTATATTTTATTTTGATTTATTAAGTCCTCTCGGCTATTACATATTATAACATAACATATAAGACATAGACTATAATGTACAAAATGTAAAACCAATAAAGGGCCCTTTTGAGCGTGTACGAATATATAATAACTAAGATATAGTAAATATCAAGAACATCGGTAAATAACAAAGCAAGAATAAGCGTCTATTGAAGGTAAATAAAAAAACCGGACTGTTGGAAGAAACAATAAAGTAAAACATTATTAAAATAAAAGGAAGTTAATAATTTTTCAAATTAAATGATTTAAAATATTTCAAATTAAATAGTTTAAAATATTTCAAATTAAATGGGTTAAAATATTTCTAATTAAATGTTTTAAAATAATTCCAATTAAATGTTTAAAAATATTTCATATTAAAGCTACTAAAATATTTCTACGTAAATGTTTTAAAATATTTAAAATTAAATGGTTTAAAATATTTCCAATTAAAGGTTTAAAATATTTCAAATTAAAAGTTTTAAAATATTTCAAGATGATAAGTTATATATAATTACATATTTCAATAGGGAGAGATATATGTATAATATTTTGTTGTAAGTATTAAATTTACAGAAGTACACTAAAAATTAAAGGTGTATCACACATGTAGTTTATTATTACTTACTTTGTTGTTTATTATAATTTTTTTATTTAAATCACTTTTATCTGACATTTTTTTGTTAAAACTACGCAAATATCGATATTATTAAGGAATGTCGTTCGCTGAATGACCTCTGTCACCCGAGAGAACCGAAACAGCAGTTAAGCAAAAAGTCTTTAAGCCTAAAGAAAAGGATAAAGAATTTTCCTTAAAAATAACAAGAATAGTCCTCCTGCTTTGTTGTATTTTCTTATCAAATTTTTCAAATTATACCATTGAAACACAATAGTGTCATGCTTCGCATGTTTAATACAGATCATTACATATATATTTATATTTATATTTTTTTAATTATCAACATAACACATATTATGTGCTTTTTGGTATAACATATGTAATGTACTTCTACTAATTGATATTCAATTTTTAAATTTATTATATTTTAATATCATTTTTCTTTTTTTTTTCTAAATGGAATGTATTTTATTAATCAAAATTATAATACTACACTTCTCTTTTAAACAATGCTTGTTTATGAAATGGAAAATTGAGAATTTTTACATTATGATGTTACAGAGTTGTTAAAATAATACAAAAAGAGGGTACACAGTGAAAAGTTTGCCACATGAAAAGTTTTACTATTGCGTGGCACCAGTTAGATTCCAATTGTTTACGTATATTTTTTTACCATTTCTGCTTTACTGTACCTTAACGTGTTCTACATCTGTAATATCTGTTATATATTAAAGGATAACTTGTTTATGGAGACTATGAAAAATAAATAAATATACAGAAGCAAAATCCTGGGATTGATAGCAGTGAAAGAAAAATATAGACAGTTAAAAAAATGTTACAACAAAATATCGATTGACAGTGAGACTATGATATTCCTAGAATTAAAGATTTTAACCAAAAGGTATAAGAGATAAGAAATAAATAAAATGGCTTAGAAGAATCTGTGTTTTTCAGATCTGCCTAGTTTTATGAATAGGGAAAAATAATCTTTTTTATAACGGTATGATCTATCTGAAAATATGGAAAAATATATTTTTTTGGATACATGAAAATACTAAATTATTTTCTGTGTTACTACTATTTTTAGGCCATTTTTAAAGGGTAAGCTTTGGGCACCAGCAGCATTAATTACTCTTAATTTACTCGTCAAGTACAATTATTACGTGCAACATTGTAATTTAACAAAAAAATAACGTGAATTAAGTCTGCAATGAGAATATCACGAAAAAATACAAAAAAATAATAAATAAATATTTAGCTAATAAGCAGATGTACACATTTTATACATTCAAAATGACCATTGAACCAAATGAAGTTATTTTTTATACAGTTTTCTAATAAAAGTAAAAGATTAACCTATGAACTTGTATAAGAATAACTTTTAGAAAATGTTTCTAGTTATTACACTAATTTTGGTATAAAAAAGCTACAAGCAAGGACTTTAAAATTTTAATTAGTGTTTATTGTTAAAGCTTTCACATTGTATACAGGAAGTATATCAATGGAACTAAGGGAGTAGAAGGCAATTACCCAGAAGAGACGGCATTGTATATGATTGAGGTATTAATAATACGGATAGCAATCTACTGCGTAACTAGAGATGTGTATATTTAAGTTAGATAAAATGATTTATTGATAGTTACTTGTTATTATAATGATGTTTTATAGACGGTAATAGGATATTTTTATGAATCCTTTTTTTGTTTATATTGTGTAGCATTTTTATTATTTTGGTTATGCAATCTCGTAAATTTGTCGAAACTCTTCATATATGGCTAAATATTGAAAATCTAAGGTCATCCTTAAAATTAAAAAAAAAATCCTGTTATTATTTGAATAGTAATCGGTTGTGTTTGGGAATAATTAGATAAAAGAAAATACTGTTAGAGGTACGGGCATCCAATAGCATTGTTTTATTTGTTTATATATACATCCTCATTATTTCGCCTTTGTAGTACCGCTGTGAAAAGGACTCTCTTCCTTGCCTTCTGCGCAACGTTGTACACCTGCGAACTTTGGGCAAACTATAGAAAGAGTAGTATGGAAAGACTTCGTGTACAGTATAATAACGCCTCCCGCATAATGTTTAGCCTACTCAGATACTGCAGCGCTTCCAGTATGTTCACGGAGAGGCAAGTTTCCGGTCTTGCAGCCCTTATAAGATCCAGGGTAGCTGGAATGACGGAAAGAATAAACAACTCCAGGAATATCCTCATCATGGAAGCCCGCCTCAGTCCAGCCTCCAGCATCGACGCATACTGGAGAAATATATTGGACCCTCACAATTTAAATGCAGCAGCACCTTAAAGGCGTTATTTTGATGTATTTATTTTATTTTTTTAAACTTTTATTTTACGTGTGATGTATCATCCACCTAGTATATATATATATATATATATATATATTTTTTTTTTTTACTTTTGTATATATTTTGTGTATTTTTTCTAACTATCATATGTATATTTTGTATTAAATGTGTGGGACTTCACTAACTTCCCCAGATACCGGAATAAATATTTATTCATTTATTTATTATCATTATTTTCTTGACCTTGTCCCACTCGGATCGGGGAAACATCGCATCGACAAGGCGACTCCAGGCATTCCTTTTCTGTGCTACGTTTACGGCATTCGCTCATAGTAGGTCCAGCCTCTCCTCGCATATCGTCTGAAAATACTTTTCACACCTGCGTCTGGTGCGGCCCACTGGACATCTTACCTCTGGAATTCTGACACTCTTAACACGTGCCCAAGCCACCTCATACGCGACTTTTCTATGAAGAGTAATAGTGGTTCTATGTTAAACTCCTCTCGGATCATCTAGCTTCTTATTCGATCCCGTCTCGTGACTCCTGCAATTCCTCAAAAATCTCATTTCGGCAGCTTTGACCCTAGAACGTCTACGCTCGTTCAACGTCCAGATGTGGTGACCATAAGTATGCGGGGCGATACACTGACTTGTACACTTCCAACTTTGTTTCGATACTTAGCTCCATATGTACATGTATGTTAATAATATTTGTATTTTAAATTAAATTAAATAATATGTTTCTTTAAGACCAGAGAATTTATTATAATTTTCACGACCAACCGGTGTGGCTAAGCCTAGGTTTCATGAGGGCGCAAAATTAAATTGAACACAAAATATACAGTGAGTGGTTATACATAATTTAAATATTAATAAAATATTATTTAAAAAGACATAGAAAATAAAAAAAACAACAACATAACACTTTGATATTGTACTTTCTATTCATTGTCACCAATACAATTTGTAGTAATTCTACAATTCGACCTGTAAATACTTTCGATTTTATAAAAATAACATCTTTTTTATTTTGAATTACTATTGAGGATGCTTGAAATGTATTTAGGTTGTTAGTAAACTTGACCAAAATACTTATACAATCCCTGGATGCATTCATCTTCATTATTCAAATCATCCACATTTCCCAGTATTGGAATGAAACAGTGCCACTGTGCGAAATATCTGTCTTCATGATAATATATCTTACCACATTTAACAGAACAGTGTCCGTGGCAAATTGGCAATACGCCATGGGACTTTATTTGGAAATATTTCGTTTCAGATTTCTATATATCAATGTAAATTTCATAGCATTGCTTAATAGACGGCCTCCGGGGGTAAGGCTCTCGACTACGAATCCGAAGGTCGCGGGTTCAAATCCCGGCGTACGCAAGTAAATTTTATTTAATTAATTTGTGCTGTTTCACAATTAATTCATTTAAAAATAATATGTACTCTATTTAGGCACATTCCAGAGTACAAGATACTCTCAGTATCACCCCGGTGAAAGACCACCATTCAGAATTGAAACGTTGCTTGAAATGGCTTTTAGCCGTGTTTGGTGACCAGATCTCAATAGCCAGGTATTTCCCCACCTTCCTCTTCCCCTTCTCCTTCCCCTCCCCAATACCTTCAGTCACACAACATCCCCCAATTGGGGATGCCATAGTCTCACTGGCTCCAGACGGTTGGGAGCAGTTGGAACTCTTGTAGGGTATTCTTGTGAAAAAAAAACATCATTTCAGATCCCTGAGGCGAACGTGTGGTTAAACAATGTATGATCGTGTTAAAAATGTTAAAATTCGCAAAGAATGTATGGCTGATGTAAGCGTAATGACTAAGAATAAGAAACGGACGTTTAGATGATTAGGGCATGTAGAGGAAATGAACGAAGAAAGGAGTGTAAGAAGAATATATCACGCGAATACGAATGGAAGAAGAAGCCGGGGACGTTCTAGGAAGTCATACCATGACCAAGTGAATCAAATACTTGAGTCGGGCAACGTCAGAAGTTAGAATAACAGAAGAAAATCTGTGAAAAATTGTATGGAATGTGAATGATGTAAGAAGGGTATCCCAAGATCGAGTTGCTTGGCGGTCCGTCCTTTCTGTCTACCCCTTCGGTGAAACGGCGTAATGGTTAATTAGTTAGTTAACTACACACTCCAGAAATAATGATCTATGATACTGACCAGGATTAAGTAAATATAATATCATACATAAAAAATAAATTTTAGTTTCTTTGTCTGGGTGTTTTATTTTTGTTATTATTTAAGATTAGACTTGAGTTTAAAGGAATATCGAAAAATAAATAAACATGCACATGCTACTTTCATAGGTAAATAAATATTTGAGTTAATAGTCAACTGTTTTCCATGACTGTTAGGGAAATGTTAAATCACAATGCGCAATATTTACTCTGACAATATTTGTTTCTGCCTTATAGGCAATTATTATCTCTAAGATGCAGAAGCACATAAGAATGAAATGTTCTAACAATTACGTCGCCAAATTTTGACTCCTCCGTTGCAATTTTTATTTTGTCGCATTTAATTAAATTGAAATATAATTTATTGAAGCTCAATAAATTAAATATCAAACCTCATTGATTGAGTCATTGTAATGTTTAATTATCGATGAACATTATATTAGCAAATCTCAGATGAAACATTTTTTTTCAAATTTTAATCATTTATTGAAGAAAAAATATCATAATTGATTCAGAGTAATAATTTCTATTGTAACAATTCATTTTTATAATAATAAATGATAAATGTGTACTTTTGTGCCAATATTTTTTTGTATGAAGGCGTACCCCATAAATATCTATGCTTGTGTGTATGAAGGGGCGTAATTGATTTTAAAAAATATGTATATTTCTAAATTACAATTTATTTTTTTTTAATTTTATTATTATTATTATAAGTTTTCAGTTCGCTTTTTAGTTTTGTTTTGAATTCAATACAGTTATTATTAACAATCTTATGTTTTCCGGTATTTTATTAAAGAATTTTATTCCAATGTATTATTGATTTAAAGTTTTTTTACATGTACACATTGAAAAATCCAACATGAGATTTTTAGTGTTTCTGAATGGTTTAATTTTATTTGAAATATCTTCTTTACATATTTGTAAATTTGCATGATATAGGAACAGAGTATTTAGTTTTCTTACTTTAACGTCTAAAATTATTAGTTCTGAAGAATCTAAAAAAGAGTTTTTACAATTATTTTACTTATTAGTTTATGTGCATAGTAAAGAAATTGTGTACGAGTTTTGTAAGTGTCGCCCCATCCAATTATACATAGTTTCATACAGAATATGTCTCAAACAGCAAAAGATATAGGTCAATTTTTGTACTCTGTTTTTGAGAATAGTTTCATGTGGTGACCATTTTAAGCATTGGTTTTGAGTGATGCCAAAGAATTTAATTAATAATTTGTTTTCAATTTCAGTACATAAGTTACACTGAGTATGGGACTCAGAATAAAACTTAATGTTTATTTCAGACGGTGTTTTTTGTTTTTTCAACATGAATCAATAAAAGACACAGAAAATTAAATGAAAGTGATAGTATAAATGAAAGTCAATAGATGTTTCATATAAATCAAAATTTGATAGGTATATCCGAGCCACTATCTAGATTGCAAATAAATTCGGGAAGATCTTATCAGTCATACAAAAATACAGCAGCCAGAAATATGGGAATTACTTGAGGATAATATTGGTCTTAAATTTAAAGTATGATATTGATAAAAATGACGTAAAATAAACAGGTCTCATTAGCTCAGTGGTTAGAGAATTGTCCCGGTGATACCGACGATCTGGGTTCGATTTTAGTTGCGACTGATACCTTTATTTAATACGTTTATTTTTCTGCTTCACGTTTCATTTGAGATTTGTACTTTTTTTTTCATTGATTTAATCGATATTTGTTTGGAAGCGTAATGATTTCCCCGATGATCGGAGAGTTTCCTTATCTAATCTCGCTTTTCTGATTTCATAAGAAAAAAAATTTTTGGTGTGTGGTACCTTCTAATATTGTCTAATACTAAACACATCCTTAGAGTAGCACAGCCATTTGTTTTATTTTATACAAATTTTACGTACAGCGACAAAGGAGTGTCGAAAACATTCCATTTTGAAAACAGCCATTGTGTTCAGAGTTTTACTAAAAGAAAAGAAAAGAAAAAAAAACAGACCTAGGAAAGGCAAACAAATCCTCAATCTACATTTAAATTTTAATAAAAATAGCGCTGCTTTGGAAAGAAGAAGGAATGTTTTCAAAGCACCAAAAACGTTTTACCATCAAGCATTTTCTCAGAACCTTTTTATGCATCGCTACAAAAATTAATTTTACGTAATAAGATTTTAGTTATGGTGAGGACAAATGTAGTACAAGTCAACTTAATAAATAGGACAAAGCAAACTCAGGTTGAGATTTTCTCTCCTTTGTAAGATTCTGCTCCTTTTCGGCGGGGGTGAAATTTAAATTACGGTTTGGGTGATTTTTTACGATTTTGGGGATCGGTCGTTTGGTTTTCGCGAGAAAAAATACGGCAGACCATCGTATAAGGTAGTGTTGGACGGAGGGGGGTGAAATTTTAAAAATAGAATTAGTGGCGGCCAGTCACCGCGTAGAAGAAATGGTATAGAGGCGAACAGAAGGCCGGAACTTTCTAAAATAAATTCCCCTTAAAAAAATTTAAAAAATGCATCCTAGCTCTTTTGTCGTGTTCTATGGTTTTGTGTTTTTTTTTAAATTTATGAACACGTTACACGGTATTTTTTTCAAAATCGTTCCACATTTTATTACAGTTTAAATGAAAAAATTCTTTGCTTTAAACCTCTTTATAATATTTATACATTATCGACCGGTTTCGGTTGATTTCAATCTTGTTCAGAATTGTAATCGTGTAAACTAAATTTAAATACAGAGAAATGTTATGATGAATAAAGTGAAGGGAAGGGGGAAAAGGACACTATATCAGAGTAGGACAGGACAGAGTACAAGAGAAAGGTTGGTAGTGGGGTAGGGGTAGGGGAGAGGTTACATGGGAAGAAAGAGAACATCCTTAAAATTGGAGTTTGAGTTAAATTAGTGTGAACTAGATTTGTTTATGGAAGGAATTGAGGAAGCCTTAATATTACTAGAATTGAGAAGTAAAGAGTATAAAAAGGTTTAAAACAAAGATTTTTAAAAATTTAAGTATAATGTCAAGGCACAAGGAGATTGCTCAAACCAATCAATTATTTAGTAAGCTAAAAACTACTCAAAACCATTGTGGAATTTTTAACATTAATCAAGAATTTTAAAATTATATTCACAATGAAGTTGTTTAATTAATGTGAATAATGTTAGCAATATTATTTTATTTACAGATAATAAAACATTATACTAGCTGAAGTACCCGACGCTACCGGGGAATGCTTTAGGAAGGTTGTGATGACCCCTACCCCTACCCCTACCGGTGATTTTCCAAATCTGAGGAGAACAGTAACCTTCCTCTGATTTCTGAAGTCAAATGTGCAAAATTTCATCATCTCTGAAGAAAATTGAAACAAACACTGCCCGCCCGGGAAATTCTTCTTTATGTAATAGAAGAAGATTATCCACAAGCAGCATAGCAGGTTGCTTAATTTCAGTGAAAGCAACGTTCATAATTCTGAATTTTATATTTTAGTGGGACGATAATGAAAAATACACGTTTCCTACTTTTGTCATTGATGGACGATTATTTTAGTTTTGCGAATAAATTGTTGAATAAATTCGTAGAAAAAAATTATGTACGTTTAACATATCGGTTCTTGCTTATGAACCACGTACATGGTTTATATGTGAATTATAATTCAATTAATTTCCTTTCTGTACTGATCTCATCTCATAAATTTATTTTATCCTTCAATTACCTAAATATTAACCACCCCTTCCTTTAAACGTTTTCAAATTTTAGGGAAAATCTACTAAGAAAGTGTCAAAGTAAATAATATATAATGAACAAATCTCAAATTAAATATGAAACAGAAAAAAACACACAAAATAAAAATTTAACGGTCGCATCTCAGACTCAAACCGAGAACCTCTCGATCTCTCTAGGACCAGCGCTCTTATCCTATGAGCTAATGATATCCCATGGTTTCCGGTCATTTTGATCGATATAATTCGTCAATTTTAACAACTGTTAATATCATTTTCAATTAATTCCCATCTATTTTTGGCTGATATCTTTCTATTGACTACAAGATTCTACTCGAATTTATTCGCAATCTAGATGGTGTCTCGGAAACATTTATTTATGTGGGGCATCTATTGGCTTTTTCTAGAAGTCTAGGAATAATATTAGAATAACTTATTAACGCTTATAAATGTCATCGTAGTATATAGATATATTTTAATTTTTAGAGATAATGTCAACAAATATGAAACAGAAAGGATAAAAAAAATAAAAATTAACGGGACAGAGAATAATGTGGTGGCAAGTCCCAAATGCGACAGTTACCTTTATATTATCTATTTTAATTTTCTTTTTAATATATCATTTGAGATTTGTTAATATTACAAAAAAACAAATACAATGACGTTTATGAGCTTGAATAAGTGATCCTATAAAACTTAATAAAAACGGTTTTAAAATATGTCGTTAATGATCACGGTAACACGCGTTAAAAGATAAACCATTATTATTATTCTCTGGGTTATCATCCGTGTTACAAAGTTAGGAATCGAATCCTAATTTGACCATTCTACCCCTCCAACGTAAAGTATCGTAATTTAATCATAAATTTACAAGAGAGTGGGTTAAAGATATAGAAATTCGGTGCAAGTCGAGTTTTTCTTTCTTTTGCACCAAATTTGGAAGTTAATTATCAACTATGTCGCAAATTTGGTGCAAAATGATCAAAAGTTCAAATTAATAGCTTTCGTCTCTTTAAACAATTCTCTTGTAAAGTTCTGATTTTGAAAAAATACTAAAGATAGAGAACATAAATTAAGCCACTCAGGTATTTACCAACTATGTTGTAATGATTGTCCATCGTTCTACATAGGTAAAACAACTAGAAATATAAATATTAGAGTCACAGAACATTTAAGATGCTTAAATAACTTCTCAGAATTTGCCAATCATCTAATTTCCAAAGATCACACTTTTAACAAGGACACAGGGGTTACAATTCTTCACCGTAACAATAAAAGCAAAAAATGGGATAACTTAGAAGCACTCGAAATTAGAAAATCCCTTAATAATAATGCTAGTATTTTAAATAGCCAAATTAACTTATCTTTTAGTCCCATTCTGAATATTTTCCCAATAAATCGCTCTGTTCTTCCCGGAAATCCTACAATTACCCCTACCCATTTGCTTACCCCCCACTCCAACACCTAAAATTTATATGTCTTGTCAATATTTTATATCATAAGTTAGTTTTAATATTCTCCTGATGAAGGAAGGGTGCTTCCGAAACCGGTAGAGTTTTGATAAAATAAAAGTGGTCTACAATAAATTTATGTGTTTTTTATTGTAAATTATGGCGAGCCACAAAGTTAATGCTTTTTACAAATATGTAATATCGGCGAGTACGGCCAACAAAGCAAAATTATATAAAAACTTTTCTATTAAATATAGAATGTTGAGTTTAGATATATATTTCTACCAGCGGTGTATAAAGAGTAAAGTGTTCCCAAATTATATTACTGGTAAATTCAATAAAATGTGCGTTTCTTCGAATAGTTCTGCATACAGGGCTAAGGTTGCTTGGTTAAAAGAAGATTTGATAAACGCATTTAAACAAAGAAACGAGTGTAAACTTAAAATCATGCTTCTTCACACTGAACTAGTGCATGAACTACATCCAATTGAGTGGACTTTATTCGATGATAAAGTCAGAATGTATACCTCGGAAAAGGCGTTCAAAAAACAAGGGAAATTAAATAAAAAACTGCAAAATTTGTGTAAAATTAATATCAATAATAAGTGTCCAGATAAACCGGAACATACATTCTTCGATCGTGTGCAGAATCTCTCTTCCCACGTGTTTCTCCCAGAAGAGATGAATCTATTATCTAAAGGACTAAAATATAATTTAAATTACAGTAAAAATAACATACAAAGTGCTATTGAAAATGTGGCAGTGGACATTGAAACGGCTCTATCTTACCAACCTAAAACATTCCTGTACAAAAGTGCCGAAGCCATTAAAAATCAAATAGAAAAAAATAAAATTAAAAAAGTCGTTCATCCAGAGATTCTGTGTACGAATAACATTCGCAAAACATTGGCTGAAGAAAATTTAGTGCTTACTAGGGCGGACAAAGGAAACACAGTGATTATAATGAATAGAATGGACTACCAGTGTAAAATGGAAGACTTTGTAAAAAGTGATGATTTCGTTACTTTAACGAAAGACCCCACTAATAAATTTCAAACAGATGTTAAAAATGCAATAAAAGCTTGTAAATCTCGAATCTTCAAAGATGATTATCCTAACCAAAATAAATTTGTACAGTCTAATCCTAAAATTCCTAAGTTATACGGGTTTTTGAAAATACATAAAAGCAATAAACCCATCAGACCCGTAGTATCATGTTGTGCTTCCCCGAATTTCATAATAGCTTCTCACATAACGAATGTCTTTAATAATATTAATGTGTTTTCCCCTAAGTATACGATCAAGAACTCCTTTGAACTGATAAGTGCAGTTAAGGACTTAGTTATTCCCAATAATGCCAAACTTATTTCCTTTGATGTAATTAATTTGTTCCCAAATGTCCCAACTACTGATTGCAAAGAAATAATTGTAGATATCCTAAACTCCTCTAATTTAAATATTGATATGATTAATGACCTGTCCCGCCTATTCAATATGTGCATAAACCAAAATTATTTCCAATACAACAACTGTATCTACCAACAGAATCAAGGGCTTCCGATGGGCGCGCCGACGAGTCCACTGTTAGCAGATATTTTTATGAATAACTTAGAAAATAAGATTTTTAATTGTAATTCATCACTTTTGAACAATGTTCTTACATGGAAAAGATACGTAGACGATATCTTCTGTATCTGGACAGGGACAGATCGGCAACTGACTAAATTCCTTCTTCTAATAAATTCATTCCACAAAAGCATCCAATTCACTTTAGAGATAGGCAGTAATGCATCGATTAATTTTTTAGATTTAACACTAACTTCAATAAATAACAGAATTGAATTCAACATTTTTCGTAAACCTACGTACACAGATATAACAATCCATAACATGTCAAACCATCCGGTCACACATAAACATTCTGCTTATCATTCAATGGTGCACCGGCTAGTAAAAATCCCACTATCATCTGTTAATTTCACGATTGAACTTACAAAAATTAAACAAATTGCTCTAAATAATGGTTATTCTACAAATTTAATTGATAAAATCCTCAATAAGAAACTTAAACTAATTTCAACAAATACATTTTTATTTAATACACCTGAAAATAATAATAAAATAATAAATCCCGTTCAATGGCGCAGAATCTTATATATATCCAACTTTTCCTCACTTAGCACAAAAAAATTTCCTTCTCACATTAAACCCGCGTTCTATACTGATAACAATTTAGGTAAATTACTAAAAAATACTAAAGATAGAGAACATAAATTAAGCCACTCAGGTATTTACCAACTATGTTGTAATGATTGTCCATCGTTCTACATAGGTAAAACAACTAGAAATATAAATATTAGAGTCACAGAACATTTAAGATGCTTAAATAACAATAACTTCTCAGAATTTGCCAATCATCTAATTTCCAAAGATCACACTTTTAACAAGGACACAGGGGTTACAATTCTTCACCGTAACAATAAAAGCAAAAATTGGATAACTTAGAAGCACTCAAAATTAGAAAATCCCTTAATAATAATGCTAGTATTTTAAATAACCAAATTAACTTATCTTTTAGTCCCATTCTGAATATTTTCCCAATAAATCGCTCTGTTCTTCCCGGAAATCCTACAATTACCCCTACCCATTTGCTTACCCCCCACTCCAACACCTAAAATTTATATGTCTTGTCAATATTTTATATCATAAGTTAGTTTTAATATTCTCCTGATGAAGGAAGGGTGCTTCCGAAACCGGTAGAGTTTTGATAAAATAAAAGTGGTCTACAACAAATTTATGTGTTTTTTATTGTTCTGATTTTGAATTTACGATACTTTACGCAGGAGGGGTCGAAATACGGCTGCATGAAACGCACGAGCCCCTGTTTGCCGCAATTGTAACAGCATCTAACCCCAAGCACTAAGCTCTTCATGGGTTCCTAACACCTATGAGTTAATATTTAACTTTTTATTACTTTATATTCCTCAATATTGCCCGTTCATATGTATGTTGAATTATTTAATCACCGTAATAATTACATACAATATAAGAAAGTAGTAAGCTAGTAAGAGAGCAGTTTTATCGAATAAATCCAATACGACGTAAACAACAAAACATTCAAATTTGCCCCCATCCATTTATATTATTCTGTTGGATGGGAATCGATCTCTAATTACCAAGAACCGAAATCTTAAGCCTAGTAAAAATCAATACAATTTAATTTTTTTAGTCATTGAAGACAATATTGACAAATCTCAAATGAAATATGAAAGGGAAAAAAGACCCGAAAAATGTCCGAAACTAATAAGGTCTCATTAGCTCAGTGGTTAGAATGCTAATCTCAGTAAGAAGTTCTGGCTTCAATTTCCAGATGCGATCTTTACCTTTTTCTTATTTTCTGTCTCTTTTTCTGTTTCGCATTTCATTTGAGACTTGTTAATATAATGTTAAAAAAATACGTTTAATCTTTTTTTATTTATTTAACTCTTTAGAAGGGAAGATAATTATATGAAGGGGAAAAAAATATTTAAAACAAAATCTAAAAAACTGGTCGAAATTATACATTAAAAATAGGTGAAAAAATCGAGTTATCTTTTATTGATTTCTGTATTTAAAACGAACAGTCAAACTCGGATGTTGAATTTTTTAAATGTGTCGAACAAATTTCAAAGACAAATTGAGTAGTTTGGTGTTGCCACAGTAACGAAAAAAATAGTTCCACACCTGGGATTTGTTCTAAGTTGGTTTAATTTTTTTATGAGAAACAATTTTCCCGGATGCGACAGGTACCCTTTTATTTTTTGTCTTTTTCCGCTTCATATTTCATTTGGCATTTGTTGAAATGATAGTATACTGATGCTTTTATTTTTATTTTGTGTGTTTTTTGTTGCACATATCATTGTCAAATATGGAATAGAAAAAGAGGCAGAAAATGAAAAGGAAACGGATAAACAATGTTTTATTCTTCTATTTAAATCATTTTACTCACTCATTATAATTCACATAAACACTAAATGCTTGTTTTCGTTATTATATGTAATTTTTAAATTTTATGTGTAATATGTATATATAATAAAAATAAATAATTAGTATTGAAAACACATTTTGTCAAAACTTTTGTTCGTAAGATATTAATTAAATTATTAAATCAGTAATTTTTAATTTATTCTTTATTAATTTTATTTTAATAGCTTTATCCGTGTTTATTGATTTCAAATATTATTATTAAACCCATCCACTTGCTAAAATTCCAACGAAATCACGCGCTCCTTATGCAGGTGGTGACAAGGTCGAAATTCCCGCTTAACATCGGCCGCATGTTTTGATTTAAGCAAAAAACGTCAGCAAAACGCATATTTTCTTTTAATTTGTAAAGCTCAGGGATAAAATATTAAAATGTTTTACGGTTTTATTCCAAAAACTTAATTTCCCACAATTAACAATACGAGAATATCGGAACAAGGGTTCGTAAGTAGGAGATTTTGCGCTTTAAACATTTTTTTTTAGGTATGATAATTATTTTTTTCTAAGCTTTTAAAAAGACACCAAAAATTGGACGGTTAAACGAAAGTCCAAGGTGTGTTCTACTTGTATTTTTTAATTAAATGATCTTTGATATTTCTGGGCCATCAAATACTCAAACCGAAAAACACGATTTTGCATAACTTCCCATTGAATCGCCCTAACTATTATTTTTTTTTCTTTCTTTTTTTATGTATATATCATTTTGTAATTATTTTCATTTTTATTTTATTTTTCTCATTTTGTTCTTATAGATTTTAATGTTATTATTTTACCTTTTTTATTATATTAATATCTTTATTTATATTTGAATATATTTCATGTAATATGACAGATTATGTTTTAACTATCCACCCAGTCCTGCTGAATTAAAAACTTAAATAAAAATGAGTTCCTCTCAAGATTTCATTTTCAACGCAGCATTTTTTTAATATAAAAAAAGAATTTCCTACTAATTGTTGATGTGAATTCCGACGAGATGTTGGAGTCAAGTAAATGCCTACATTTTTTTGCCAAGATATACATAAAACAATTTCCATTTTGTAACTTTTTCTTTATGACACAACTTTCTTCCACCTGTATCTTCCCTTCAAGTACACTAGCATGCAATGCAAGTACAATAAGTACGAAGTAAGAAGTGTTAGTGTGTCCGTTTGTCTCAAATTCGCGCAACCGCCGTCGCCACCAATTGGCGGAGCGGCCTTGGCCGGGGGCACAGACCCGACTCTCCCGCGCTAACTTCGCAACTCCCGAACTTTGTCGAACTTTAACGAAGTGAAAAAAGAATTTTCCCCGACGAAAAATGATGCATGCAGAAAGTTTGTAATTTTGGGCCAATTTCTACGATAGAAAAGATGGAGAGAAATTATTTAGACTCATATACCAACACAGATAGAACAGACAACATTGCAAGCAAAAAATACTACTAAAACAATATTTATTTTATTTCATAAAAATATTTACAAAATTTTTTTTTTTTTAACTGAAGTGAAGAAATTTATATTTGTTCTATGTAAATTTTACTTTGATGAATGTAAAGTGGAAGCAGTGGAAATAATTAGGAATTATTACAGTTCAGTTAATTTTTTATATTCATAAATAATCCTTCTATGGCACCTCTTTAAATATGTTTCTTTATTTAATCAATTGATACATAATTATTACAGTAATGTCCCGTTCAACTCATTGATATCAGTTTGTCAACGGGTTCTTAAAACAGTTCAAATTTTAAAGTTAAGGTAGGTACTATTTTTTTTCATTGAAAAATTAGTTTGTTTATGAAAATTAAATAAAAAGGGACAGAGAAAAAATACAGGTAAAATTCAATAATAAATACGAATTACAAAATAAAAAATAAAAAAACAGAGAAAATCCAAAATAGAAAGGGTACGAAAAATACACGAAACATCATAGAGAGGGGATATAAAAAAAAACAAACAAATACTCCATAACCTCTTTTCACATAATCGTTTTGTTAGCATAAATCTCCTTCTGATAATTAATTAGGTGGCAATTTTTTTTTCTTTGGGTTATGTTTTATTTTTTTAAGACAAAGTTTATATAAACGCATCTATTTAGGTATCTGAGAATTAGAAGTCCATCATTTGCAGTTAGTCTTGTGTCAAAAAAATATAAAAAATTGTATTTTTTGAAAGGATTTCTTCAAGCTCTGGATTCGGAACAAAGAAACTCACCGCTGTGCCACGGATGTCATCGAAGGTGATCTAATAGTTTATTTTTTTTAAATCATCATATTAATATTACTTCGCCTGCAAAGTAACATAAACTAACTTAAAAAAAAAATAATCAAATACCATAGCAAAATATTGAAAAATTATCTGTAATCAAACAATATAAACGTGGCGCTGGCGTCGTTTTACCGTTGTTGTTTGACGAGTGGCTAGAGTCTTTTTTAGGATCTTTCTGTCGTTACGTAACAATACTTGGGAAGTATATTTACAAGGGATGGAAGATGGAGATTCCATTTGATTGTTGCCTGTTGCCTGTTGCCTGTTGTGTGCTGATGATGCGGTGCTGATTGCTAACAGTATGGAAGATCTACAGTTATACGTATCGATGAACGAAGTATGTATGAAGGATGAGCTAATGATGAATGTCAGTAAGTCTAAAATCATGGTGTTTGAAAGAGAGAGTACGAAAACAGTGTGTAATATAGTTGTGAATGATGAATACTTGGAGCAGGTCGATGAGTTTGTATATTTGTGAAGTATGTTTACGAGAGATGGAAAGACTGATAGGGATATTAAAATAAGGGTGAATGCAGGCAATTAAATTCACAAAAGACTGAACGTGGTTGGCGCTAACAAAAATTCGTCCAAAGAAGCTAAGCTAGCAGTCCACATTGGAGAGGTGATGCCAACCCAGATGTAAGATTAAGAAAGTGGCGATTAGATGGTTCGGGCACGTAGAGCAAATCAACAAAGAAAGAAGTGTAAGGAGAATGTATCACGTGAATGTGCATGGAAGAAGAAACCAGGGACGCTCGAGGAAGACATGGCACGATCAAGCGAATAAAATACTTGAGATGGGCCATGTCAGGAGTCAGAATAACAGAAGAGAATGTCTGAATGAAGCAATAAGTGTATGGCAAGATCGAGTTGACGGTCCGTCCTCTCTGCCTACCCATGTGGGGAATCGGCGTGATGGTTAGTTAGTTAGCTAGCAAAGTATTCTGCCATTGATCTAATTCGGTTTTTGGATTTTGAATGGATTCTTATAATATTATCTAGAAAGAAAATGACGTCTGTAATTATTATTTTTAATGCACATCAAGAGGAACTCCTGTTCCATACAAAACTTAATTTTTGATTTGAGGTCAAAATACTCACCTAAACCTAATGACCTTTTTTTCATTAAAAAGTATAGTAAATATCTAGTACGTATTAAAAGTAATTTATTTATTTTTGTTTTATATTATGAAATATAGGCTATTACAGGAATTGACTTTTCGTGATTTTAGAGGCACCTTTAACAATTATTTGGGGGCTAACGGTGAATTAAAAAAAGTTTTACCCCGTCTGCTTTGAAAATATAACGAAATATAAAACACATATTTTTTAAAAATAAAAATAAGCATTATGGTGAACTTTAAATTAAATTAAAAATGACCAATTTAGGTTGGAACACAAATTTGCCGTACAAAATTTAAAATATTGACCTGAAAAACCCTTTATTTATGTTTTTATATTTTTATTTACGTAATCGTATTTACATAGCAAATATGATAATTTTTTCTCCTCAAATAATTTTCTATGTTGCCTCTAAAATGACGTACTTCATAATTTAAAACAAAAAATAAATAAAATACTTCTCATCCATACTAGATATTTACTAAACCTTTAATTAAAAAAATATATATCATTCAGTTTGGATGGGTATTTTGGCCTCAAATTCAAAGTAATGTATGTATGAAACAGGCAGCGCAGCCGTTCCTCTTAAAAATTAATTCTGTCAAAGTAAGTTAGGTTTTTTTGACAAAAGCCTTTCTACTAAAACACGATGAAAAAATATATTAATAAAATTCTCACACATAAAACATATTGTTTAATTTTACACGGTTCTCACGCACTGACTCAAAAGTGTAATCTTTTATATCATAATAATAAACAGAAATTAAATAAACAGTACGTCCTGAGTTTGCATCTCATATATGAAAAAGAGCACTGAAGTTTTAACATAAAATAACATGGCGTTAAGAGGAACAGCTGAGCGCCCTGTTTCATACAAAACTTTTTTTTTTTATAAATACCCCACAAGAGTCCCAACTGCTCCCAACCGTCAGGAGCCAGTGAGACTATGGCATCCCCAATTGGGGAATGTTGTGGGGCTGTATTGGGGAGGGGAAGGAGAAGGGGAGGAGGAAGGCGGGGAAACATCTGGCTATTCAGATCTGGTCACCAAACACAGCTAAAAACCATTTCAAACAACGTTTCTTTGTCTTTCACCAGGGCGATACTGAGAGTATCTTCCATTCTGGAACGTGCACAAATATACTACATATTATTTTTAAATGAATTAATTGTGGAACAGTACAAAATTTATTTGCGCACTCCGGGATTTGAACCCGCGACCTTCGAATTCGTAGTCGAGAGCCTTACCCCTCGACCATGGAGGCCGTCATGTATGGATATGATTCTAAAATACCAGCCTAAACTGAAAAATATTTTTTAATTCAATTTATTTTTGATAAATTATTGAAGTTTATAAACCTCATTATAATATTTAATCACTGAAGAAGATAATATTAAAATATCGTAAATGAAACACGAAAACCGAAAAAAACAACAGAAAATAAAAATGTATTAGTCGCATCTGGGTTGTCCAGGAAAGACAGATGTCCTGGGTTCGTGCCCCAGATGCGATTGATACTGTTTTTACTTTCTCTTGTGTTTTCGTTTTTCGTGTTTCATTCATGATATGTTAATATTATGTTCTTCAATGATTAAATCTTTTTTTTAAATTAACGGCATAGTAAATATCTAGTATAGATTAGAAGTGTTTAATTTATTTTTGTTTTAAATTATGAAATATTGGCTATTACAGAAATTAATTTTTCATGATTTTAGAGATAACTTTGAAAATTTTTTGCGGGTTAAAAGTTTTTTTTTTTAATTGTCATGTTCGCTATTAAATAAAAAATAATGTTTTTTCGGGTCGATATTTAAAAATATGTACAACAAATTTGTGTTCCAAATTAAATTGTTCGATTTTTATTTAAATTAATTTCCACCATAATATTTATTTTAATATTTTTTTATTGTATAATTCATTATGTTTTCATAGTAGACTGGGTATTTTTATTTATTTAATCACCATTAGCCCCTTAATAATTGCTAAGGTTGTGTCTAAAATCGCGAAAATAGATAATTTTTTTTAAGAGTACTCCTAATCCGTACTGGATATTTGTTACACCTTCCGATGAATAAAAAATATCATTAGGTTTAGTTAGTGAGCATTTTGGTTTTGTGAAGCAAGGTTTTGTGAAACCTGTACCTAATACATCAACTGATATCATTCTTTATTTCTACATAACGGAATTTGGGATTGATCAGAATATATTATGATATTTTTATTTATCAGTCATGGATAAGGAGACGAATTTCATAGCTCCCATAAACACTCGGACGTAAGACTCTATGCGCTATCTCCTATGTTTCATCTTACTTTATTGACAGTAGCACAGTTGTTTCAATAAATTTCAGAAGGCCCATTGCACACGGGGATATTCACAAGCTACTTGAGTTTTGTACGGATATCCTATGCGTCGCTCGTGGGTTTCTGCCATAAGGTTTTGCTACGACGGACGCAACAAAACGCAACGGGTTTGACGACAGTCGCACGCTACTCACAGTGCTGGTTGAACGCCACGCGATTCGCATATGCATCTGCTACTGCAATTGTAAGACGAAATGGTGTCCAAACATGATTTTAATGTAAAAGTTTCTCTGAAGATTGGAATTATATCTATGCTTACAGAAATATAATTAAATATTAGAAAGTATGAAACCTTTTGTCATCATTCTCATGTAATTCATTGGCGGCGACAAATGAATGCCCCAGCTAATATTTCGTTCGTTTTATGGGTGAAACCATAATCTTATTTTACATGGTCTTTTATGCTTGTAATCTATATATACACAAATGAATGTTTGTCCGTGTTTCCTCGATTTACTCAAAAATTACTACACTCATTTTAATTAAAATGGCAAAGTTTGTTCTAATTAGTGCCGGGAAGCTTTAGAGAGTAGTTTGAATAAAATCCATTATGTAAAACTGTTGCTATAACGTTTTAAAATTAGTATGAAAAACATTGAACCCGCCATGTTGTATTGAGGTCAGCCTATAGATATACCACTCTGGTTGGCCACAGATTACATATTCAATAGAAGAAGGTATGTTTGGGTATAATATTTTCAAAGTGGAAAACACAATTGGTTACCTACAGGTGCGGAAACCAGCATTAAAGAGTAACATGTCAATAGGCGACTTGTGGTTGCATCCCAGTCGCGTAGCTTGCAAATACCCCCATGTGCGATGTCCTTTACCATTGGGTATTCGGCTATATCTCCTGGTCCCACAACGTGACTTCCCAGGTATCTGAGCCTTCTTTTCACCAGAGTGGGACATTGGCACCATAAATGGATGGATTTTTCTTAATATTTCATACAGTATTTTTTATGCTTTCTACTCTCAATATCTACACGGTTCTCCGTGGGTGGCAGTGTCTTGTTAATAGTCCTTCTTGCTCCAATTCATTCAAGCGTAAGTATTAAAATGCATAAAAAATGTGAAAAACTGGTTACAAATAAGCTGACAATATTTGAAAACCTTCTACTACCATCACAGAAAGCGGAAGATGTTGCTTGTGTCATGGTGGCGGACTTAGCCAGTCAATGAATTGAATTCACGAGGCCAAGGTGAGACCCAAAAGCGATGTCTACTCAGCCACTGACTGGTGAATAAATAACTTTCTTCAATTAATGCTAAATCACTTTGAAGGATTATTTTCAAATAAAACTTTTAGCAATTCTTACTTTCATTTACATAGGAAACATTTCTAGAAACTTTAGTACCTACTAGAGTTGGAGATCTCCTTTTGTTTGAACAATAATAATTATTCTGAGTTTGCTAACCACATTTTTTAAACTAATAATTCTTTAGACAAAAATACAGGTTTAAATTATATAAATTAGAATTAAACATTATTAATAAACAATTTTTTTTAATAACCAATCATAATTTTAAATTATTTTTACTATAATTCTTATATTTAGAATAATTATTTTTTATTTCGATGCCTTTGTTTTTCCTCCATTTTGTTTAAATTTATAGTTTATAATTGAATTAATATAAAAATTAGTATTTGCGTTTCTTTTATGTAATTATTTTTGCATTAATACTCAATTACTTTCCTTTTCTCATCACTAATTGTAATGTTTGTCTATGTTTAGAATTTTTCTATGCCTATGTCATTATATTTTTCAGTATACCTTGTATCCTGATGAGAAAACCACTGGTTTCGAAACATGTTGATATTTATTTATTAAAATAATTGTCATGTTATTGATTCCCCATTTATAGCCAAAATATTATAAAACATATCACCTCTTTGAATAATTTATTGGAGTTTATGCTTCATTAAATAATCAATATTCTATTTTAATATATCAAAGTTAGACGTGGCTAAACACATGTACCAAAGAATCTATCCCACTTCGAAAAATATCATGAAACAAATAAATTCTCGTGGTTGTTGAGTTTGGCGGGAAAAGTCGCAAGATGGCCGCCAGACGATGACTGATATTTATTGTTGTTTTTTCACCGCCTGGCAACGTACAGCAGACCGGGCAACCCAGCGCGGGTTAGGTTAGGTCAGCATTCGGGTAATACGATGGCAGATTGTATGGGGGGAATTCGTAAACAATATTACTGCTGAGGAGCTAGAACGGCGCGTCGGCCATTTTGGAAAAACGTTCGAAATTAATTGAAATTTTTCTTTCAATTTGAATGTTGCCAGTAATTAGGATAACTTCTACAAAATTGGATAAAAGAGTTTCGTAATCGATGTCGAAGTCCTCTCTCCTGATGGTTATGATGTTTTTTTTCTTATGTTAGTACCGCACAAGAGTCCCATGTCTCCGGTGCTAGTGGGACTATGGTATCGCCAATTGGAATATGTTGTGAGGTTAAAAGAAGTGGGGAAGGGAAGAAAATAAGTAAAAGTGAGAAGTAATTGCCAAAATACATTGCAAATAGCCCACGTTATTACAAACACATGCTTAATTATATTAAAAAAATACGTTTCATACAGAATTTAAGAAATTTTAAGAGCTCTTGCATTCAGAAATTTGTACAACCTTTTCTGTCTTTCAGTCTTGAAGGGTCGGAATAATATAACAATGTGCCTGAAAAGATGTAGGATAGTGAATGAAGCAAGGAATGTGTTCAAAAAAAGAGATGTGTGGCAGTCTATCCGCTCTGCCGATTCCTGCGATAAAATATCGTGTTGGTTAATTAGCAGTAATTTTATATTTTTTTTATGTATATTTTTTAATTATTACAGACAAAATATTTAAGCCTGGAGAAAGATGAGAAAAAGGTAGTGACAAGGTATTTCATAAAAAAAAACCCAATATATCAAAATTAAAAACTTTTTTAGGTTCAAGGATAAATTCCAATGGCACTTAGAACGCCCAACATTAAAAGTGCGTCTTAATATTCGAGAGTCAACGCCCTCCGCGATGCACCAACTCGCGCAAAAACACGCACGTAAAAAGTCACTCACTCCCACAGTTGCAATTCTGACGAACTCACCAACACACACACGGGTCGGGGAATACAGACGCACATACAGGTTGTTCATTTTATATAGGTGCGTATATTATTGTATATACGTAGTATACTTGGAAGTATGATGTCTAAATAAAGAACGCATAAATCAAGGAGTTTTACTTGGCCATTCTTTGTATTTATCGTACGGTTCATATTTTTAATTTTTTTTTTAATTAATGTAATAGTAAAAATTCGTGGAAATAATTGATTTAAAAAAGATTTTTAATACAATTACCATATTTATGAAAAATATTCTTAACTATGTACATTTGTCTGCTTCAAACCCATTTTGTTTCAATGTTTTAAATAAAATTCATGGCTACTATTTATCGTATATCAGCATAGGGTGGAGTTGCAGCCACGTGTATTAAGATACTAAACACATCTCACAAAACAAAAAATAGAATCACGATCAAAAACATTATCTAAATCCTACAGAATACCTATTAATTACAAGTAGCAATTCTGATATCAGGAAGCTATTTATTAAAAAAATTTATATCTATAATGATTGCATAAAATCATCACCACCTTCCTACATATCTCACTCACAAAATACAATAGGTAAATCTAACATTCAATTTCAAATACCCAACATTAAATCCACTTTTTCCAAAAAACACGAATCCTACCTCGCACCTCTCATATTCAAGGTTTTCCTAATAGAAACCTCTCGACACACAAGGCAAAACAACCTAAAATAGTTATATAAAATGTCAACACATCTCTGATAAGCAAAAAAAAGTAAGTGCATTAAGTTACTTGCTCTTACTCTCCTTATTCTGACTTTCTTGTTATTATTATATAAATGTATATACTAATTAAATAAAACTATCGTTTTATTTATAACTATGAAATTGATTTAATGTTTATTAATACCGATCGGTTTAGTTTAACACAAGCACCATCAGCGCCCTTGAGGTGATTTTTCACATAAAAGGCGCTAATCAAGTCATCCAAGTATTATTATTATGATCAGGGTACAAAATTAATGATGCTTGTGTTAAGCGAAACCGGTCTGTAATAATAAAAATTAAATAAATTTCTTGGTTATAAATAAAGTGATTGTTTTATTTTATTAACACATCAAACCGCAAAGTGAGTACTTTCAATCAAAATACTTTATTTATTATTTTCATTATGATTATTGTTTTAAATTCTCTAAAATTCATCTACAAACATCAGAAAAAATGTGATTATTAATTGTGACTTTAACCCCTCGAGTCCCTTTTAACTGGATAGTAGTCATTTTATTATATTTGTTCCCTTTGGGTAGCTACCTGCTGCTATCTAGTTAGTTGTTCCACATCGGGAACAAAAGGGACTCGAGGGGAGTTAAACAAAACGTAATAACGCTCACAGATGGCGCTAATTAATATATTTTAAATAAAACGCACGTAATCCTTTAAATATTGAAACAAAATATATATGTGTTATATTATATAATTAAATATCAAATGCAATATTTTTTATTATACGTTTAAAGCTCGAGTTCTTCGAGAAACTAATAAAAATAAAATATATTATTTTAACACTAACATATACAGTATTTATTTAAATAGTGAGATGAGTTGTTTGTTGGCAGTCGTACATACGGAATATGGAATGATATTGATTGTAGGTATTTACTTGATTTATCTTAAGTACGATGGTATCTCAATATCTATGGTGGTGACGCCTAAGGATATCCATGTCACGCTAAACATCTGTTTTCTCCAGCTTTGTCTTATGGTATACTACCAACTGGACTTCTATGTCATTACCTTTTATTCTTAAACTTGCTCAATAAAGCAGGCGTAAAACACGTTCCTTACCTTTGACCTATCGCTATGTATCTATAAAATTATTTAGAAAACTAACATTCAACGATATGACGGCAACATTAATTTATTTTCATTGACGCTCCCATTTCAGTCATCACTCATCTTGAGTTATAGAAACCTGTGCTATTTTATGTCAAAAGTCGTGTTGATTTCTCACACATTTTAATCTCAGTCATAAATCTAGTAAGGCTAAGATATAAAAAGAGGTACTTATGTAGGTACTAACAATCAAGGTAGAAAAACAATTTTTTTTTAAACTTAGAATCACAAGGAATTAAAAAATCTTTAAATTTAAAATTATCAGATGACCTACTTAATAGACGAACAAATTAATCTTATAGTCCGATTTTAAATATGTTTATCGTGAATCCTTCCCGATTCAATTATTAACTTCTCCCCATATGTCACCCCTCTTATGTTTTCTCACCCACCCATTTAATTATTATTATACGTAGTCTATTTTTCACTAATAATGGCTCTGTCTTTTATAAATCATCATAATATTGTCTTAATAACTTCATTATTTCCCCATTAAACTGATTTATTTATTGTTAAGTTGTTGTAACACGTGTTATTACTGTCTCCCTTTTATACATATTACTTTTCAATTGTTGCCTCCCTCTAATATTTTATTCTACTTTCTCTTTTTTAATAAGATGTAAAAGGATATTAATTTTTATTTATTTTATGTGATACCACACAAGATAACTAATAATGTAATTAGACATTATTAGGTGAGTGTCGTGGGAATAGGAAGTTATTTGGAGGGGGGCGTGGTGGGAGAAGTCAAAATAACATAGAAACATGGTTAACAGAGGTGATATAGAGGGTGCTATTATTTTGTTTACTAAATTAATTTCTGATTTATTTTTTTTGTTTATTACTAACGTTTCTAACGAGCACAATTTAAAATACCTATTCATATTTTAATGTTAAAACTTAGTTTTTTTCTTTATTGAAGCTATGGCTTGCCTCTAATAAATGATTAACAAACTCGGACTAGTTATTATTTCGTAAACAGAGTTCATGTTCCCTGATTCTAGTTTTAAAATTTCTAATAGTCATACCTACATACTGCACGTTATATTCAATACATTCTAATATACAGTATGTAGGTAAATAGAATAAAATTAAATAATAAAAAAATGTACATAGTGGATAAAACACTTCAAAACAAAATGTACTTGTATAAATACTGCCTTTTTAAAATGTACGTTTAAATGTTATTTCATACACAAGCAAAAAAACTATAATTACAAATCATTTGACATAGAATATTAAAAAAAATAAAAACGATTATCGCCTCGTACATGACTTAAATTTCACCGACATAAAATCAGCAAAGTGCCTTAGTTAAAAAATAATGCATTAAACGTTTGATAAAAGTGCACTACACAACAGGCATTTATTTTCGCACACCAGAGGCCTGACCTGACGCAACGTGGTTTGAGTTAGGGGGAACTTTAGCCGAATACTTCATCAAACAAGTCACGTACAAATAATTATATATTCACGCGAGAGTAAGCAGTGGCGATAGCACATCGTCAGTGCAACCGTAAGGGCAGGCTTAAAAACTGCATAATGCATGAGTGTTTTCTTTTTCTTGATTGGGTTTTTTTTTCAAGTCT